>VUJU01005250.1:0-14513 GCA_009835225.1 Aphis craccivora
TGAAAACGTACGTATTTCAAAGCTCGCGATTTTAATTATTTACCTATTCTGTTGAATCGCCGTCACCGAATTCAATCCTAAAAAATATATTCACCCGTAGTTAGTCAAAGGTATAAGAATTCGACTGATTCAGTAGCAAACGCAAAATATAAAAAAATAACAAATATGAAGCTATGTGGAAATGACTATATGAACATTGAACCGCGCGTTTAATCGTAGGTACATTGAACAATTGAATTTACTAAATTAAAATGTTGTTATAATATTGTGTAGTAACATTTTGATTTAATATTAAAATTATTTTACTAAATTTACAGTACGATTAAATCGTATTACATACTCTTTTGTCAACACAAAAATGTTTACCTATTCAGCTATTATTGTTGGAATAATAAATTGAATTTATCTAAATAATAATAGATTTTATGCTAAAAAAAATTTTACAATGAATTATAAACATGTCAGAATAGTGTGTTATTTTATATTATTTAGTTGTTCTTATTATCAAGAAAATAAATAAATAAAAAGAAGCCGTAAACGTGACGTACATAAATCCTTTGTTATCATTAAAATTAAGTGGCTCGAATAATTGGTTTATGGGCAAAGAAAGGCCTCGAGCTAATGAGTACATTTATTTTAAATTTTTTAAAACAAAAAGATACTATTGCCATTTAAATTTTATAAGTGTTCCGGTTTGAAAAATTTTCCATTTCGAGTACTACATTATATTATTACAAAGATGAATCAGTCACGCCTAGAATTCACTATTCTATACGTGCAAAAAATGTACGTAGATTCTTTTTCTTGTTAGTGTTATATTATATACAAAAAAAAATTACCCTTTTACATAAGTGATGGTATAACGTACCTACAGAACTCGGTACTTAATTCGTTAGAAGATTTTATAATCTTCTCTTAAAGGAATCAAAACACATAATATGCACACAAGTTAAAATGTACATATTATATATTTATTAATATATATACTTCACGGCCACTGCAACCACCGCGTTAATTTTAGTATAAATGAATCATATCCATCCCACCGAATAAAGTGACGCAGATATTCAAACATGCAAACTTTGCACACTAAGGCGCCAACGCGCGTATGACACAAAAGAAATAATATATAATATATATACTATAATATAGTATACATGTGATGTATATGAAAGCCATGAGATATATTATAATGAAACAAAGAAATTATATATACGTTTTTAAGGGATTTAAAAAACTGGCCTATTTGCTAATTCCGAACATGTACTATCCCTCTGACTAGAATTTCTGCATTAAGAGGATGAAAGCACACTATTTATTTCTCGCTCTGTTTCTCAAGAAGTACTAAAAGTTTATTGCAGAACCAACCTTGTGCTGTTATTAGCTTTGTAGTATCAAAATAAGCTGACCTATTACAAAACTTAAAATTTAGGACATTATAATACATCTGCGTGGTTGTACGTTGACTTTCTGACTATGTTTCATTAACTTTGAAGCGAGATAAGTGTATAATATCTTTGATATACGTTCATTTTTAAATTATAATAATATTCATACTCAGAACTCGCATAATGGAATTTCTAGAGAAATCCAACGTGCAAACACCGATAAGTTGTATTATGAAATTTAAAGTTAATAATAACGGGTAAACGCACTCTATAACAAGCGTCTTAAGACAACAACACGAAATTGGTTCTTCTGAACGAAAATTTACGATGTTTCGGGTGGCTCATAAAGATAAAGAAAACCATAATAGTGCACTTAACACTTAATATTATAATATAGGTATAACTCGAAATAATGATAATAATAATAATAAATTGTTCCGTCGTGTTTCAGCCGTCATCAGACTACACCGCCGCGATGGACGTCGATGGCGCCGACGATGACGATTACGTGTTGACGCCGTTGCAACCCGAGGCCGGAGATCCGGAACCGGACATCGAAAAAGACGACGGCAGCGACGGCGTTGACGAGGTAGCTGACGACACGGCAACGGCGGCCGACGACTACGTCCAATCGCTGGTCACCATCGAATCCAACTGGGCGAACGGTAAGTTTATAACTCAAACCGTTATAAGTTCGCGTATTTTCAGGGGTACTAGACTGATGCATTGTCTGCGGATTACCTGCAGATCGGACGACCGTAATGGATAGAATTTTCGGTGTAGATTTATAATCGCGTGTGTCCTCTATACCAGAACGAATATAAAGTCGTTTCATTCACCAGTCTGCAACGATAGAATATAATATTATTTGGAGTCTATAAATCTTGAAAATCGACGATAAAAAGTCCTTGGACAAAACAAATAATTCGTCGAGACATTTTCCCAATCGAATTACGAAAGAGTAAATAAAAAAAAAAAATCATTAGATCATACCTGCGACGATAAAAATGAAAATGCGATCGAGTATCGCGGTGCTAGTCGGAACGAAAATTGTAGTCTTACGATTGAGCACTCTGCAGTGTTTATTGTGTTTGTTCCAACATTGACAAATCTAATCATCAATATTGTTTTTAAGCAAAAGTCCGTGTTAAGGCGCGATTTCATCGATGTTTCGTGTCAACACACGTAATAACATTGTGTATTAATTTATTTTTTTATACTTTAAAATTATTATTCAAACTCGGTGATTTCTACGTTTCGAACTACGAGTACATACAATTTGGAAACACTTTATCGTATTGTCGTTTTATAATTACCTAACCTGACCTGATACTTGGTGTAACATAGTAAGACGTACCTCTAGTTCAACTCGTGAGTTTATAATACAGTTATCGTATACGTACGCGCATATTTTACTATTTTTACAAAACACGATCGTGTCAAACGGCAAAAAACCATATATTAATCCATTAATTCGTGTGATTGATTTTTTGTACACATAAAACATTATTGCACGTTTTTATTCAGTTTGTCGCTTCGTATCTCTCTCGTACGGGACCGTGTAAATACAATAATGGCGTAGACAAGCAAATATATACATTTTTGTACATCTCCGCGTATTACAGTGTATATAAGGGCAGTGGCTTTTTTAAATCAAATTATTATGTAATATTTTCGACTGCAGTACAGACGCGAAAGCCTTAAAAGCACGCGAATTTTCCATTGTTGTATTTTTACACTGCTGCAGCACTCTTCTCGATAAACCGCAAAACATTCTAATATATTTTTTCTTCTCATATTCTTTCGAGTCCATTTATATTATACAGAGCTATGCAAAATAGTGAAATTCACTACTTATTTTTTCGCACACATGATTCCAACAGCACGAATTACAGTCACAAATATACAATAGTAATAATAATAACATCCGATTTCGATATCGCTCAACGTTCAAAATACCATAATATTTGTATAACTATATTGTAAGGGCATTAATGTTTGTATTCGAGTGGTTTTCTTATAATATTTGTAATTCATTTGTATGTGATCATAAGTGCAATAATCACACTACATTACAACAATGCATTTTCTGTTCATATTAAATGCACTGTTATAGATAATGATGTACTACTTAAATTATTTTCTTGATAATGTGGCACGCTTTTAATTCGATAATCTCCGATTATCATAATAATTCTGAGAACGGTTATTGGTTCGACGAGTTAAGCGCACAACCACCGTTAATCTAATAAGACATAATAACGAAAATTCACAAAATAATCAAACTGAACTTATTACGTAATTGACTCTAAACTAATTAGATTTATAGTAAAATGATTAAAATATTATTACAATATCATTCAAGCATTTAATACGTATATCGAGGGTTAAAATAAACTACCCGCTCATCATACCCTAGATATATAATATTATTATGGTATACTTAGTACAGTAGTAAAATAAAGGCTCAGGATTGGAATGTGTTTTAAATTATTAAACCGAGTGGTTTTGTTTAAAACATTTTATACATAAACTTTAATACGTTTAATCAACATTTTTTTTTTTTTTTTTTTAAACATAAAATTATATCGTAATTTTTACAATGAAAATTGGTTGAATTTTATGCATTATGGGTACACAATTTAATAGAAATATTTTTAATTTTATTTATAATTACGGTTAGAATTTAAGTTTAATTAGCTTATAAACTACTGCATAATTACTTTATAATGTACCTATGTATGCATGTATTACACTAAGGACAAATTATTGTTATAAATTTAAAAATTTTAAATTTTTAATAACATTATAATTAAAACGTTTGTATTGAATTATTTAAAAAAAAAAAAAACTGTTTTTTTTTTCAATTTCTGAGTATAATGGCGTACTCATGAAATTTATATAGGACCTTTGATTCTCGTTGTGTAATAGCACTTTGAGAGAAAATGTTATTGATAAGCGATAGGGCGTATTGTAGTATTGTGAAATTGTATAAATCGTGAAAGGATAAACATTTTTTGTTGTAATATTATACGCGTAGTTATGCGTTTAGCGGGTATACTAACTAATCGTTATTACCGTTTTTTACGCAACTTACCGTTTAAAACTTGTAACGATGTCATAAATATTGAATATTCCTGCTACACTTGTTTTATGTGTAATAATATTATGTAGATACTTTGTCAAATGAAAAAATAACGAAATTTGCGTGAATAATGTAATTGTTATAAATTATAATGTTAAATATATATATATATATATATATAATATTATGAGTGTAAAACGGTCAATAAGAATTTTTAAATTTTACATAATATGTACTTATACAAGTTATTGTGAACTACATTTCTATATAAGGACATTGGGAAAACGAATTTCTAAATAATTTGGGTGTTGTATATAGGACATTATACTTTGATTGCACGAAATCGCAAAAAACACAGTTCATAATACGGTAGGTAGGTGGTAAAATTCACACTCGATCGGGTTGGCACGGAAATACACGTCAACAAAATATATACTTTACGCACAAAATCTCTAAGTAAACAATCCGATAACTTTATCGGATAAGGATAAATATATTACGTACGAAAGAAAAATGTCCATCAATCTACGTTATTCGAAAATGGTAAATACTACAAAAGTAAAAAACGTATAAACATACTTAAACGCAGTGCTGTAGGCGTTTGCATGAGTGTATTACCAAATGAACTTGTATAAGTACTGCACAATATAATATTATATCACATAATTGCTGAGCTATAGACTCAACTTAGTTCTAATAAGTTCTAATATTACATTAATAAGAAAAATAATTAAACGCGCTGAATCCATAATTACATAATGGTTCAATATAGTTATCGTCCGGTTAAATGTAATTTTTCAATTATTATTAAAGTAAATGGATTTTAGTTGTTTAACGTTTTAATACAGTTAATTATTTATATTACGTGTACACAAGACTTAACGTTCTTTAACAGTTGCTATTTTTTGTTTACCAATAACCACTCGTTATATCGAAAATTGCCCACTATAGCTGTTTTTGTAAAATGTAAATTACGATCAGTACGAATATTTTATGGTGATCTTGATTTTCTTCATCCTTACGTATATTTTGATTAATCAATCTATCAACTCTTGATTTATCAACCATAGCTTTTGTTGTTATAATTTCATATATTGTAAGTCATAAATAATAACAATTTTCTAAAAAATGTTGATGTGGGTATAAAATATCTTTTCGGATGTCGATGTCGAACGTTTTTCTTTCAGCTTTTTTAACCATTCAAACTTTATATTTGCCTTTGCGTTGACGATTTTGCTTGGTCCTCCTAGTATACTCTCGAAGCTCATGATATACTATGTATTTATAAACGACTTTTTTTTTTTTTTTGAAAAACTCGTTCGGAACTCGTTTTGTCGGACACGCGCATCTATCTCAATAGGTACGAAATATATACATATAATATACGAATTATGGAGTCCAGCTCAAGTATGGTCAAATCTGTATTATTTATTGATATCACATTTATTACTGCACGCAATAGCTAATTCCAACTCGGTATAGTGGCCGTCGCCCGTCAACGGAAACTGCGCAGACGTAATTCTATACATCATAATATCAGCGGAAAATATTTCAAACGCGGTTACTTTTAGATTCCCTGAGGAGCATATACTGTATTATCCCATCGGCGGCTTTTCTCGTAGTGCATATACAAATATAGCTTTCAAACATATTACTATAATATTATTAAACTTGCGACATCACGCGCTGTCTCCGGATCTTATAGCCATCAGCGCCGGTAGTGAATAACGATGGGTCGTTAGTGCCGCCGTCCTATTATGTTAAACTAGTATTATAGGTGAAGGCGTTACACGACGGTTATACTGCACCAGACTGCGGGCTACTAATGAAAAATCTCCACCAAAAACCGTGTACGTGTTGCACGACTAAATTATAATGCACATTTTATATATAGAGAGAAGAAGACACTGCACCCCGAGTTCCAAACCGTCGTTATGTAGCGTGTCTATACATAATCGTTTTAACGCGCCAGACGACCGCTTATTACGACCGTCTGTGACTGTTGTTCGTGCGCGAGTGATCGATACATTTATATTTTTGGATCCTCGGTGATGGCTTCTCGTAAGTCTCGACGACGATTGCCGTACGGTGATCACCGTCCGTGAAATATATAATACATTAATTTTTACAGGCGCATTACTGCGCGGTGAAATGCTGCAGAGACACGCGTCTAACCTTATGCGCAGAGATCGAACGACAGGCAGAGCAATATCCGAGCATCTCCTACCTTAAAAAAATCATCTCGAGTATTTTTGTTTTACTAGAGTATTCGTGCGAGGGGGGGGGGTCGTCGAAGTACATTTTTACTCATATATCATACAACTCAATATTCGTATACATATTTTAAGATTTGGTTTTTAAAATAGTCTTCGAAAATATATATACCTAGTTATTTGAGAAGTTGTAATGGACCACAGTTCTTAACCTTTGTGTATTGCATGTGATGACGAAAATATGACTTACACTTGACCGATTTGATCAATATATGTAAAAAAAAAACAATGTCTATTTTGTAGTAATGCAGTACAGATATGTGCCCTGTGTATTGGAATAACCCACTGATAGTTATAGTAGTGCCTGAGTACTGTACCGTCACGTACTATAATGGCATAGTTAGTCGTTTGAGCACTACGCCACGAGTTTTATAAATGTGTGTCGCCTATAACTTATAAGTTCTTATAACTTGATATCCTTGTTTTAACACATTAGAGGAGAGATATCTTCGTTTCCTATGTATATTTCTATTTATTATTATTAATTGTTTATTGTGTAAAATAATTCCCGATAGTGGTGGAATATCATTTGATTATTATTATTTATTTTTTTTAAAGATACATGTATATTATTTAAATATTTGTCGTTTATTCTGATTACCAGCTACGGCTAGACAACAGCTGTAATATTTTAATGACTATAAATTGTGATTTTTTTACTTTATATTATTAAAAGAAAATTCCTGCTGTTTTTTTAAGAGTGGTTTTTTGTTTTGTATACTTTCATGATGTGCCAATTTGATGTTTACTGTGGTAATCTCAGTCCGTGAGTGTATAGTTACAACGTAGGTTCACGACAACAAAAGCAAAAAAAAAAAACACGAGTATATTGTTATGATGTCTCTTCTGCAGTTTCAAAGAATTATTATATTATTTATATATATATAACACAAACTGTATATCACAGTTATCAGAGTTGAGTCCGACAAAATAATACCTATGACGAAACAACATTATTTTATAAAATATGTTTATAACTGTAAGTGTAATGGACAAATTTCTATATTTTATTATTTGTTTATTGGTACACGACTTGTGTATTTTCTTTCAACAACTATAGTGTAATACGAAAATATCTACCGAACACAACTCACGTAAACTGAAAAAAAAACGGAGGAACACAATTCTGTGCCGTTTGAGACTCAACACTCTTTGCAGCCCTATGTATTATAATTATAGTAATAACAATGTATATTCACAGGAATGAAAACGTATTGTTTGACGTTTAGTATTCAGTTGGACGACGGCGGTGGTGGGTAATATTATTATAATTGAACCTCACACACGCGGTCGAAAACATAAAAATTACGTCGCACGTTAAAAAACAAACAGCGGGACAAAAAATTCTTTGGCGTATATTATAATACCTATGAGTTGTACGTATTATATATACATATATATATACTATATTATTCACATTCGGCGTGAGAACGAACCATTTCTGCTGCACGTTTTCCACCGTTACTCATCGACGGGTACTGGCTGCTGCGGTGATTATACGACTTCTCACCTACCCGCGTAAAAGTAAAAAAAAAAAAAAAACCGTATAATTAAAGCTTGTGTGGATGTGTTCCGACACTGACAATCGCATACGCGTATAAAATGGGATTATGTTTTTCATTCGTATTCGAATGCTTTCTCACGCGACGAACGAACATCTCCGCGGGATGACCGAATATAGGTCAAATCGTGATCAATTACCCGACGGATATCGGCTTCATATAACTATTTACATATATATATATATATATATATGTATAAAATACGGGTCTCTCCAACTTCGGATGACGGTTACCGCGATGTCTTATTGTCAACAAAATTTCTACGATTTTAAATCGACAAAACTGTATTATCATCATTACGTGTAATTATTGTCTTATTATTTGACCCCAAGGCTGTAATGTTATACATTATTCCCGATCGTATACGACCATCTAGGTCTAAAATTAAACCACTGGATTTCTACTCTCCATACGTAGGGTAGAATCTTATAAAATTCAATAACTTGTTTTACTCTGACGGTGTGGTCTATAGAGCTATTATAGGTCTTAAACGCAAAATATAAACCAACCGTATAATGTTTCGAATATTTGGCCATGACATTTTTATAGCCCAAGAATAATATGTAAGATTGTAAATTTGAAACGAAGATGTTGTTAGTTGGTAACGATATATTACGTCATACAAACATACAACGCATGGTGTATGAGATGCTTTCAAAATTATCATTCAATCGTTGTCATGCTGATTGAAAGCAGCAATAGCAGTATCTCAAAAAAAAAATAAAATATTAATTGTTAATTCACGATGTTAATTATACATCGATAGACAGGTTTTCACATCCAAATTAACTATAACTCCAAAAATTGGACACACGAATCCTGAATGATTTTTTTTTCAAAACACTGAGATTAACCAAAATCAGAATAATTTTTTACTTTAAAAATTCTAAATTATTATCATAATATATAATTCTGTGTATATGGGAATAATTCTTCTATCATTTTCTATAGATTATTGCCTAAATATTTATCGTTATTGACAATGTTTAATTTAATTTAAACATTATAAGCTAGTATAATGCTTCGTTTCGTTCTGTAGCATCTTCCATCAGTAATATTTTATGAAATTAAATATTATTCTATATTGTAATGTAAAAATGTGGTATCATACCTAACCTACATAATTTTCAAATTACATTTTTTCTGGACAACTCAACACCCATATTAATCCGGTTAATAACGTATTAGGAGCACCTAAACGTCTGTTTATTTTTTTTTATTGTTATTATTCTATAGTGTATTAACAACCGAATACATCCAATGTCAGTTGCAGCTGGTCCACAATATACTTAATGTAGTTGTCTGTAATTGTCGGCGCAACGTGTAATGACTATAATAAACACGCACGCACATTTAACCCATACTTGCGCGTTTGTTTTAAACAATATTATTTATTAACTATTATGCGAGCGCGCCAAATATGAGAATGATCAAGGGAGCTCTCGAGTGGATTAAACGTCTAGCAAATCCCATTTGGCATGATGCAAACACGTCTGTTTTCGCGAACCCCCGAGAGACCTCATCGATTCCATTTTCCAACTACCCCCATTGGTGTCGTATATTGTGTATAAGTCGCCACGGTGGCCAAAGACGTCCTGCAGATCCTTCAACCCTCCCCTCTCCACACGGTGCCTTCCGATGCGTTTACATAGGGTCGTTGAGTCGTTTCGTAATCACAAGTTTAACGACTATTATTTAAACGTTCAAAATGTACAAATATCGAAGAGCGTTGAACAAACGATTTCGTGGAAAAGCGTTTATAGTTTAAACGAATGAGTGAGTGAAATGGCAAAATGAGTATCCCGTAAAGGGCATAATATTTTTAAAAGTCATATAATCCTTTATTCGCTGAAAACGCTTATCGATAAGGACAAAAACGTCAAAAACTATTAATATAAATCGATATTTTCAGAATAAATTATTTTGGTCTAAAATTTAAAAACAAAATATCACTATGATGGAAAGATATAAAATTGTGAAAAATGTGATAATCCTTTGTAATGGCAGTGTAATCGTAGATATATTATGTACGATAAACGCTCAAAAATAAATATTGTCTAAGGAAACACGCGGCGAACACCACGATCTGTTTAATATGTTTCTCAGCTATATAGTATAGTGTCTCATGTGCATTACAATATTATATTATTCGTACGTCCGACGGCGACATCGTTTCGAACCTTTTGGTCGTCGATTGGCTTGCAATGCGCTGTGCAACAAGTACGATGATAAATGATTATAATAGTATATAATATACAATAATACGCGCACGCGATTACTGCGATAATTAAATAAAACCATCGTCGTCTCTGTATTATTACTATAGAAAAAAAAAAATGCTAATCTTGCCGCGAGGAGAGTCGCCGTCGAAGCGTTTGTTTTTGTTTATTTACATTTCATCGTGTACACGTTTAATATATTATATTATATTATTACACCGTAGGTATATAAAGTATTACTACACTATTACGATATTGCAGTGTACTTGTATAAATATTTTTCAAACGAGCTGGAAACCTTCCAAGAGGAGTCGCAGCGCGCCGCGCGTTACAACAACAATAAAACCTATACCCCGATGGGCACGCGGAGGATATTATTGCGGTGCGCTGGATACGTATATTACGTATATTATTTTATATACGTTTACCGTGGTATTTAATTGGATAAATTGTATATAATGTAATGTATGAGCTAATGGAATTAATCGTCCGGCGTTATCGGCGACGGAACATTTTTTTTTTTTTTTTTCAAAACCGTTTGCGCACACTGCAGGTTTATCTTTCGTCCACCTCCCTAATCCCACACCCTCCTCGACGCCGGCATCCCCGCGACAGGTATTTGCGCAAAGTTTTTATGCCCGTCGTCCAATGTTCAATAGAGAACGAACCGCTCGGCGAGTCGGACGATTTTCCAGCGGTTCTACGGTGATGCCCCGTTCGTTTCACAAAGGTATTTTATATACATATATATATAATATAATTTGTCCGAGTAAATTCCTATACATATAATATATGTTATATACTCGTAAGGTTTATATAGGTACTATATCCGTGCATAACCGACCTACGCTCTGTTAACGGTTGTAAAGTGAGAGGGTGGCCCGTCGTAATATTGTGAGCATAAACATTATTATTATTATTAAATTGTGTGAATGTTTATTGTACCTGTACCGAAAACGTCGATCCACCGATGAACGCTGGCCGAAAACTTTTGTGTTTTAACTCCGTGTAACTGTTTTTTTTTTTTCAATTTCATTGACTCTTCGAGTATCCGCTTCGTTTAATCATTCAATAAAACGTAAAATTTCGATTAATTTTTTTTTTGTTTTTGATAAACACAAAACGATATATTTTCTTATTATCCATCCCTTAAAAAACGACTGAAATATAATGTAATGATTTCTCTTCTGAGTATTATACTTAAATAAAAATATGTTTAGCAAATATTTCAGTAAAAGTGATACATATTTCTGTGGAAAAAATAAGATTCTCTATTCTCACGAATTGCTTGAGCGAGCAACAAGCGCCTGTTAATATTTACCCTTCCTCTCTACTGCCCTACAACCCTACCCAAACTAATAACTGTATCCGATTTCCGCTTATAAAATAGCTGACTAGATTATTTATACGCCGTATACCTATTCAAATATATTGTATACTCATCATCACAATATCGTATACGACAGTCGGTCGAGCGTGATCGAACTACTACATGTACAGAAATTGTGGTCGGTTGTTATGACCACGGATTATACGATTATAATATTATGAAGGTAAATTATAATACATCATGATGTTGTATAAATATTTTTGTACATTACTCAGAAATATGATTTTAAAATCTATCAATACATTTCTATGTATATAAATTAATATGAAGTGCAACTAGACTCGATTACAAGTATTTGTATTATTATTAGAAAGCTTTAAAATCTTATACAAAGTTTCTAGTGAATTTTTCTTACAGTAGTTACGAAAAAAGAAAACCGAAAATATATAGTCACAATCTTCACGCCATAAATTACAATTTTACAATAGCGTTTTGGCATTTACAATGTATTGTTATACAAATAGAAACCAATGGAACTTACAAAAATAAAAAATATATTTTTGTTAATCTATACGAATCACTCATTATGTAAAATTAAACATTCGTATAATCTACAACAATCGTTTAAAATTTGTATAAATAATTTTATCGATGCAGAGCGTCAAAAGCATTTCAGAAATTATCGTTGTAGATTACAACTATTTAGTAATATTGTGTATACAAACTATATACTGTATTGAGTCAACAACAGCAATTATTGTTCCCCATTAGGCACTGCTCAATTCATGCACCTGATGTATTTCTTAGTACGAGACAAAAATTCGTCTACGTTTGACCGCATGTTTACGGTTACCGCAGCATCCGTTATTGCATCATCAGTTTTCTGCAGGACCACACAAACGACAGTCATCACTACATTGAGTTCGGTCAGCCTTTCCGATTCCGCAGGGAAAATCATGACGGTCGGCGCTTTGATTTTGGTTTTAGGTGTCATCACCATGAGACACCCATGAGACACCATAAGTCCATAACACTATTGTCATGAAAAAGTAGACTTTCATCCATTGATTCGTTATAAATAGACAGAAACGTATAGTAACAGTCCTTAAACAATATTGTTAGGAGAAGAATGGCAAATGAATTTTAACACTAACCATATACTTTCTTTTTTAAATAAAAATCAACCTTTTTTTTCACTGTAAATTGTTATGAACCTACTATTATATATCAATTAATATAATAATAAAAATCTGAATGATTGAAAATTTGAGTTTTCGTACACTTAAAAATTTCATCAATCAGGATTTGAAAAAATGTATTGTTTAAGGGGAGGAGTGGAAATGGATACAAACATGCTCGGTGAAACACTATATATTTTAATAATTCAATATCACGAAGATATGTGTTTTGTTTATTCTCGAAATATTGTTTTTGAATGCAAAACCTGCACGCACGTCATATTACATTCGCAGTTCTCCTCTCTGAATCACAAATATATATATATATTACCTGTACATACACAATATATATTCGAATTTACAATAAAATATTTCAAACACACCGTAATAATGTTATAACGCGCCCCCGTATCATATCGAGTTAGATTTTTCTGCCATTTGCCAATAGGCCACAACTATACACTGCACCGATATTATTATATTATGTATAAGTACCTATATAACGCGTATTCCCATTGCGTGATCTCAATTTTTTTTTTCTTACTTTACATATTATTATACTCAGTTGTTATATATATATATATATATATATATATATATGTATATATATACGCGTACTATAGACGTTTGGTGGAAACTTCAACAATTTTATAGTAGAAAAAAAAATGGTTTGGAATAGAATAATTTATTTCTCTTTGATCGGTCACCGCATTATGTCTTTCCATTATGAGCATTATAATACCGGTTTCGGATAACGACTTGAGGGCGTGCTCTCCCGAGTCATGAAACAAAGCAAAGGACACCGATCAGAAATAATGCGCGGAGACCTCGCTCGGACCGTATTTTTAAGCCGTTGCAATAACGCAGAGATTTTAATTGGAGTGATGCGCGATCGCGTATGTGTGTGTGTGTTTGTGTGTGCGCGCGCGCGCGGAATAAACGACAATGTCTAATTGCAAAAGTATTTCTTAAATGACCGAGTAGGTAGATACGCTAAAGAAAATAATACAACGTAAATTATCGCATTTGAACCAAACGTCCATTAAACGGGTTACGATAGATCCAAATGTAAATACTATATAGGTACGCTTAAATAACTATGCGAAACGATTGCACGCCGGTGAACGTTATAAAAATCCGTTCCTTATTTTAATATATCTAAGTATTAATAACATAAACATTTTTCATTTTTCCGTGTACATCATATAATATATGCTCACACTCCTAAAATCGGCCCGTCGGTAATAATGTCGTAAGTGTTTGCTAACCTAATATTCTATGTTATTATTATACATTAATATAATATTTGTACGATTTAAATGAGCCTCGTCTAGTTTTTATCACGATTTCTGTCGGTGCTTTAAGCGGTCGTGTTAGTGTTTAAATTCGAGTGATTAAACAATATTTTGTTATACCGGTTGGCCATTCGCTTTGTCGTTGACAAAACCGTATGTATATTGCCTCTTAATACGAACTTT
>VUJU01005251.1:1995-14512 GCA_009835225.1 Aphis craccivora
TTTTTAAAAGGTTTAGAATTAAGGAGCCTAATTTATTAATTGCCCCGGGGCCCATTCCCATCTTGTTACGCCACTGATTAGCTTCATTCATTATTAGATACTTATGTATATTTAATTACATTGGAAGTATTCAAGTATCTAGTTCTCTAAATTTAAAATTACGCCGATAATAAACTGTATTCCTAAAATTAAAAGTATCTACTTTTTAAAGTCTGGCAAATTGATGAATAATTAATATTGTGATAACCGTACTTTATTAACTCTTGTAATATACGTACTCAATATCATCTTTACTTGATGATTATGACTTTTAGCATGTTTTCTTAAAGAGCTAGGGTCCGTATATCTTTTCAAACAGCTATCCACTCGACAAGCGTATGGTTTTTCGATGAAGTGGGTTCGGGTGTGCTTGAAGCGATCGCTTGTATTGGAATATGCCTTGTTACATCCATTTACTGAACAAACGTACGGTTTCTCACCTATGTATACATGTTGACAAACTTCAAACTTTACATTTATTTTTATATTTGTAACAAATTCAATTTTAATGTTTATAAATTATGATTATATAAACAATACACAACACACATTAAACTATTTGTTTGATTTTTTTTTAATGATAAGTAGTAATTACTGTTTATTCCGATAATTAAAATGACTCGACGATTACAATGATTACAATTATTATATAACCATTTTAATATAATATAATTTTACAAATAGATTAAAATATAGATAAAAAATAAAAAATAATTGTGTTTAGTGATTATGAATAATAATTATAATAATTCAGGATATATCTTTATTTGGAAATACGTAAGTGTACCTATTGGCTATTTATAACTGTTTATAGGATGGAAATAACTAATTAGTAATTAGTAGGTAATCATTGATTAGTGCGATAATGATAATATCTAGGTATGAAACTAATTGGAATCATATTAAAATGTTAGAAATAAATGTGACAACCACCCGCGTCTTTAGTTGCTTCTATGTTCTATATATGTTATGGATTTTTTTTTTAATTGTATATTACTGGAAGACAAAGGTAAAGGTCTTAGCTGTACCTATTGCATCTATAAATTGTCAATACTGTGAAACATGAACTTTTACAGTTGTATGAAGGTACTATCAATAATATACCTACTATATACTCGTATTATACTATTATAAATTATAATACTACCTACGTAAAACACTTATATTTTACAGTCATGCGCAATGATATAAAAAAATATTAAGTATTACAATTTACAACTCTAGAAAAAGTATTTGGAAAGCTACAAAAATGCCTTTACATCTATTTCAATAATATGCTCCAACTTTCCAAGAACTGTTATTTCTCATAAATATGTATGTAAACTGTGTTATTAGATATGTATTTTACCCGACTATTTAACAAATAAATTAGCTTCCCCTAGTTACCTATTACTTTCGTAAATGTAATTCTAAGTAGGAACTGATGGAATCATAAAACAATAAATTAAATATTATAGTTATTAATTTCATTTTTTTTACAAAATTACCCGTCTTGACACTAAATCCCAGGGACATATTTTAGGGAGTGGCGATGAAGGCCAATTATACTCCACTGGATCTGTATTTTGTGTGATACTATATCATATATGAAAATTGAAAAGCATGATTTCTGTTTATCACATCTTAGAAATTGAAATAAATCAAATATCTTATAATGAATAAAAATGTATGTCTTTCGGCTCAAATATTCTGAAAAATATTTAATTCTAATTATACTTTTGGAAAAGTGGTAGAGACAAAATTTAGTCACCCCTTCTCCAATTCTCCCCCACAGAAAAATACTAATAATTATGCTTCTGTTAAACTCATCCACACGGCTGTTTACCACATACTTATTATTCATAACCGAATATTTTAAACTGTTCAATAGTCCAATACCACACACATTTTATCTATTGTTAAAAAAGAAAAATTGGTAAATCGATACCTAATTCAAAACCACATACAAAATGGTTGACAGTTAAAAGTTAAATATTAAACATATATTGTTATTATTAAACACAGTTTCTTAAAACTGATTTAATAAGTACTTATATGAGATTTTTATAATTTTAATATTAATAAAAAATAATTCAATGTATAATAGCATAAAATAAAGTATGTACAGTATTATAGTCTATAATAAATAATATACTTAGATTGGAATAAATTTACATTCTAGCGTGTTCGAATATTTTAATAAATTAATTTTATTAGTTATGATTTTGTGATAGTAATAGTGACTATATTATTTATGAAATTTTCTAATTGCCATATTATAATCAGGGTCCACCTATCTAATCTAAATACTAACTTCTATACACTGTACAGTCATGTTGGGTTAGATGGCTATTTAAAGTCTTATACTGTGTGAAATATACCTTATACCTACATTGCTACATGCCTACATAAGATATTAGCAATAATTGCAATACAATATTATATTTATCAGAATTATTATGATTAATTAATTACTGCACAGCTAATTGAATATTAATTTAAAGTTATTTTAAATATGCAATTTTGATTACACTTAAATTATAATTAATTTTACTATTTAATAGGTAATATTTATGTATCTGTTAATTAGGTAAGTATATTTGTTTTTCTGGTATTAAGTAAGTAGGCACCGTGTGATGCATCACCCTTACTTGCTTGAAAAACAATACATTACCAATTACCATAGGTCAATTATATTTTTTATTAGAAAGAAAAGATTATAAAATTTAAATATTCAATCATTAATTTATTTATTCATTAATATATTAAAATTTATATTCGTAAATGTATAATGATTTTAAAAATGTAGGTAAAATTTTAGAGCGTGTACGTAAGTATACTTATAAAGTTATATATAAAATAAATAAATGGTTTATTTTTAGATACAATTGAAAACAGACTTATTTCGTACTATTGTATAAACGTAATATATATATATTGATTACATAATGTAAGAAAATAGGTACTTATTTATACGAGCAGTTAAGAAATGTACATAATTATAAGTCAGGTATTACGTTTATTGAAGTACTGCAAAATGCAAATGATTATTGATTAACTTCTGTGAATTGTATATAATAGAAGTATAGGTATATTAAATAATGATTAATGAATGTACGTTATGTAGGTATAATCATTACTGATTACTGAATGATTAGAACACTTAGGCTTATGCACCTTATTTATTTTCAATGTATTGCTAAAACGTAACTCGTAAGATAGGTATCTCGCTATAGAGGTCAGGGTTCCGCGGATCACCATTCGGGAAACGCTGGTATAGCCTATAAGTAATCTTATACTTTTTGTTTTGTATTAAAATTGTGTTTACAATTACAAATAATATGTATTTATAATATAAATAATAATTAATAACTATTCTCATTGGTACATATTTTATTCATTGTTATTTATAAATCATAATAATTAAATAAAAAAAATGTCAGTTGTTACTCACCTGTATGCGAACGAGCATGAATCTTCAAATTTTCAGCTCGCGTAAAGCTTTTACCACATATATAGCACTGATGCGGCTTGTCGTTTGTATGGGTGCGTATGTGAACTAATATTTTGTACCTAAAAGTCAATCTACTTACAATGCCGAAAGGATAGCCATTTAATTGTAATATAATGAGTTAAAGAAAAATAGCTACTTGGCGTTAAAAGCTCGATCACCTCTCGTACAACTTTTCCATTTGCAATAGAATAACCCTTGGGACTCTGGAGCAATGTGATCTATTACATGTTTTGGCAGTTCTGTTTTATTCATATACAAATCACAATTTTCCCACCTAATTATATGTTTAAAACATATTATTATACATTTAATGATTATTGTTTGTATAATTGTGTTCGTATATAGTATAAACTGTATTATATATAATAAATTTAAACTAAATAATGATATCTGACATACCTACATAGGTACAATATGTTATATAGTGAATTATAGGTGCATATATATATGTATATACATACAACCTAATAAAAATTCAGTAGTTCTAATTCAAAATTTAGTGTTAATATTTTTGTGCAGTTATTTTTTATTTTATGTAATACATTAATACATTATTAATGATCACTTTTCAACATAATTTTCAAAACGCGCATGTATTTTTTATTTGATTTTCAAAAATTTTAAAATACTATTAACAATTTAAGAGAGTTACTTAATTATAAAATTGAAAAAAAAATTTTTAAAATTGTAGAAATTTTGAATTAATTAGAGAATAATTGAATAATTCATAATTTCAAAAATACATCAAATTGTATACTTGGTACAAACTCAATAAATTAACACACTACTCGTTGATATTTTATAATTATTCAAAATGTCCACTATAAACTGCGGTATACTTATAACTAGTACAGTAGGTACAACCGTATACCCATATATTCGCCATATTTAAATTATAATTAATCTAAAGATATTTTAATGTACTTAAATTACTCCTCTAACAACATAAAAAATGTAATCAATTCTAAAAAAAATAAATAAATATTATGTAATAAATAATAATATAATATGTATAGTAGGTACCTATATACTTTGGAACTGCAATCAGAAACAAAGCCTCATGTATTTAAATTTTGTATCTAAGAAAAATATAATATGGAGGTACCTTGTATTAGTCATTTGACTCATTTGGTACCTATACATATAGTTATATAGATATAGATAGCAATTAATATGTTATTACTATTTTTTTTTTTTTATAAAGCACGGTGTGTATAGATATATTTTATATTATAAATTAGGTAGGTATAGGTACCATATATTTTTTAACAAACGAATTACGGCTATAACAGTAATTCTAAAATTTAAATAATATATACCTACCTATTGTACCTATCTGTATAGTTTCTATATTTTTATTTTATTTGTAAGTGTTTTTAAAAAACATTAATATTAATCGTAATTAATATAAATTAAAAATAGGCTTGAAATTAAATGAAATATACATAAAAAAAAAATAGTTTTTATTTCAACCTAAATAAGTATCTTAGTATGTGTAAATTACACTGCAATTACACTACTGCAGGCTATTATAAGTTATAATAATATGGTTAGTACCTACCTACTTAGTGAAGACTGAGCTTATTGACTAGGTATTGCAATACCTACTTATTAATATTTGTTTTTATATTTTGTTATTTTATAATTGTATTATTGCACCATGTTGCATGTAAGTAGAAAGTTCTAACAATATTATGTCTAAGTCTAATATAGTCGGTATTATTATGAACTTGTTTAGTTGTATTGTAGTGTATCTACCTAATGTTACTTTGATTAAATTAAAATCTAAAAATTATTACTTGCAAGTGCACGACGAATCTTCATCATTGTTATCCAGCATGTTATTGATATTATAAATATGTTTCATTGCATGAATTCTGACGTTAAAACAGATATTTGCATTAACTAATTATGGAAAGTATACCTTCATGTAATTCATTGTCGGGTTGAATTCAGAAATTATAACTACCTATTACAGTATTACAGTCTTTGGAGAGGTCAACACATTCGGGATGATTGCATGCCCGTAACTAAACTATGAACAGAAACGTTTGTATACCTACACACTAACAGACAACAAATATAATAATCCATGTAGTCTTGTTTTTAAATAACGTTTAACCGTATATGTTAATAATAATATACCATTGCCATATGGACTCAATGTGGCCTCCTAGCTGGGGGTCTTTTGTTAATATTATATTTTATATCTTGACAGGGGGTAAATCTATAATATATATACAGATGTCATTATAAATATCTTTCATAAGGTGTGAAAAGAGCAATTCACAATTAATTACCTAGGTATTATAAGCAATTTCATAGTTAACACATTAGTTAAATATTTTAACATTTTGACATTTTGTCAAGATGTAATTTTTATATACAGTTGTCATTGAGTTAGGTACCATTTATATTTTAATATACAATGAAAACCAAGTAAAAATCAACTGTTTTGTACCTAAATCAAAATAGTGAATCAAAAATTATTAAATCAATGAAAAAATAAATAAAATAAAGTTTATTCATTAATAAATTAGATAAATTAGATAAATAAGATAAATTAGATCCTGTTTACCTGTATCATAGTTTTAAGATATATCACTACTACATATGCATAGCTACTGCTTATTTTAAATAATTTTTTATAACTATTGTATTATGTTATAATTTAAAAATGTTTAAAATGTACGTGCATAATGCATTAATTTATACATTTAATATTATTAAAATGTGCAAAAAATAAATAACCTATACGTTTAAATAAAAAAAAGTATAAATATTATAAACATACAATTAATTTAACAATTTAAATTTATTTTTATAATATAAACATAAATGATGTAACATAATTATTTAGTAGCATATGCATTATGCATATGTATAGGTATTGCATTTCACATTCTGTAATGAATAAAATTAGTTATACTGAACAATACACACCATGTTTTGACAAAAATTAATTCAACCTTCTGTACTATTTATAGTAAAATAAATTACTTATTTATTATTTAATAGCCAGTGCCGGATTAACGTATAGGTAGGGTAGGCACGTGCCTAGGGCTAAATAAAAGTGGCCATCAGAGGGGGTTATTTTTTTTTTATAGTGACACTGTGTCAGTTTAACTGGGCGTTTGTGGAAAATGTCTTAAATTTTATTAATCTTAAATATGGTTTTTGATTACGTCTGCAGCAGTGCAGCAGTTTTGATGATTGATACAGTCAATGATAATTGATATTTCTAAATATTTTTGGATGTATCATCATGTTTAATCAAACAGATTCAGTTGAAACTATTAAAAACAGTTTTCAATCTATTACTAAAGAATTTCTGGCAGATATTCACAGCTCAGATGTTTTGTTAGGTGAGTGTCTTCATTTTAAAGAATTGATGAAAATAGAAGAAAAATTGTTTACATCGGTTGAAAATTCAGTGACATTTACAATGTCATATCTTACATTAAAAGTAAAGAGTTTGATGATGTTTTTCCATATCTAATATCTAAGTACAGTCCTGAGAATGTTTCTTAGTAGGTACAGCCGTTGTAAATTGTACCCGGAAGTCATTTTCAGTCTTAAAACGGTTAAAAAATTATTTAGGATCTACTATATCTGGCTATAAAATAATGTTTGCCTAGGGCTACAGTCGATCTTAATCCGGCACTGTTAATAGCAATAAGATATGTTTAGTAATATAGGCTGACATATAATATTTGTTATTACTTATTATATAGGTATCTACCTACTTGTTTTGCCTCACGACAGTGACATATTTAGGATTTTTTTGAGGGGTGAGATATAACTAATATTATTGATTCCCAAACGTTCCAGCATTTTATTACTTTCTAATAAAGTGATAAATGGAAAAAAACACATCTATAACCAAGTAAATAAAAAAGGGGCCAATAAGATTTATCTTCCTAGTCTGCCCCCTCCATAAATATGTCACTAAACATGAATGTGTAAAAAGATCTTGGATCAAAAATTGTTATAAGTTTACAGTAGGTAGTTTGAAAAATTAAGGAACAGTAGGATATTTGGATATAATATACATATATATATATATATATATATATATATCACATAATATGATCTTTATAACAATACTAAATAAATCTATAGTAATTAGCAGACTCTGAACATGTTAAAATTTAGTTAAATTAGAATAATGCTAAATCAATAAAATTATTAAACCTTATATAATAATAAATTAATTATAGCAATTATAATATAAACATAGACCTTATAGGTACTAATAAGGTATATGAATATAAATAACAAATAATTAAATTAAATTAAATTTTTTAAATACAAGGTAATTCACTGATTACAAAAATTTACAATTTTTGCTTATTTACAAATAATAAAATATTAGTTTAGCATATTTGTAAGCCATTACATTTTACTTTCTGAATAAAGTCCGTTGGTGTTCATATGGTGTTAACACAGAATGAATACTCCTTAAGTTTAAAATATCCTTATCTATCAATTTTAGTTGATACTTTAAAAGTTATTTTTAAGAAAAAATAAATTTAAATTTTTTAATTAATGCATTAAAAACTCTTAATATTTACTCAATACTTAAAATAAAATACACAATCTGCCATTAAAATTCTAATTTCTTTTATATTAGATGCTGGCTTTATTATATAATTTTATAATGTAATGTATTATGTATTATTAGTAATTGTTGAGCAATCATAGTTTGATACTAGCAGCTAATAAATAAAAAAGAAAAAGAAAAAAGAACTATTAGTCATTGAATGATTTCAAAGAAATTATAGCCATAATAGTGTTACTTATAAGTTATAGGCCTCGACTAAGCTAGCAAGCTATCAAGAATATCTCATTGGGCAACTCAAAATATGGACCAGTTATGAATGTTTGGCCGTAATTTATTTTTTATAATATTGATAAATTAGTGCAAACACCAGTCGAAAATATAACTGAATCAAGTTATTAAATTTTAGAGTATCTGTAGCTGTAATGAAACATTAAAAACTAGGTAGGTTGGTATCTTTGCCTATCTGGAGCTGGCCACATAGATTTGTATTTTTAAAAGCAATTATTTATCATTATTTTAAAACAGGGGTTCCTAAACTATGCATCGGGAACACTTTCCAAGGGCACTGTAATCTACAGCTCATAATAAATAATTTAAAATGTATAGAATTTGTTTTTTGTTCTATCTTAAATGATATTCACAGCAAGGCATCAAAGTTGACTTTGGTCTAAAAATGGGAACCGCAAAAAAAAAGTTAGGGAACCACTGTTTTAAGACATTTAATAATACATAAGTAGGTACATTACTATTGTGTACTAAGTTCATACAAGTATCAAATTTCAAAAGTCAGAAATGTCCATATTTTTGAATTATTGTTGTTAACCTTTAAAAAGTGATGATTGAGAAAAATATTTTAAAAACAAAATTATTTAATAACATTAATTTGCCATACAAAGAAACTTAGAAAATAATGTAAAATTAAATAGTTGACTTGAAAACTAAAATTAGATTATTGAGATTCTATTTATAAATTTAAAAAACAGTCTTTAGAATAATATAAACTATATTATTACATAACATAATAATTAACTTAAATAATATAAACTTAATTTGTGCTTTTTTCAGTTTTAGAATATAGAATTGACGTTGAATGAATAATTTAGACGTCGAAATGTAAGACCAAATACAAGGACTATACACATTGTTGTCGTAATCATAATAGTTTTACTTCTTGTTGTAATCTAAAATAAATAAATAACAATAAGTAAGAAAATTAAATATGAATAAGTATGACTTTTAAGTTATAATTATGTACATTTAAATGTTAATTTTACATAGGAAATAATACAAATAGAACTGGAGAACAATTATTTTTTTCAAAAACTGGTATCCTCAATAACAAGTTCAAAAAATTATATTTTTATTTTTTTAATTATTTATTGTTTAATAACTAATAAAGGTAAATAAAAGTTCTCAGAAAAGTCAGTGGTGAATAACAATGTACGCCTATTTGAGTCAATGATAGTTTTTAACTTACAAAAATGTTCTATATTATCTATACTCTGTACCACGAGAGAACGCATATGGGGACCGACCAAAATCGGTTTTTCTGTGCATTTCCATACGTCACTCTGCCATAGGGAAATCAGTTTTGATAGCCAGGGAGATGCAGGAGGATGCGCAGGATCGTGGTACGGAATATACATAAGTATAGCTTAAAAATTAATTGTATTGGTAAATAATTGATAGTTACCTATAACAATTTATTAAACAAAAATATAATTTGTGATTAAAAAAAAAAAATAGTTTTTTAAATTTTTTTAACAATACCTAACTTGAAAATATAATGTTTTAAGATTTTTTTGTTGTAACTTTTAATGTCAAAGTGTTAAGTAGTTAAGTAAAGCAATAATTTCAGATACTATGCTTTAAAATATAAATTTCTAATCACAAATAAATAAATTTAAATTATTGTTACCTTAAAAACATTTTTTAATGAATTTTCAATATTTTTTTCTTCTGCTCTCATATAAGGCTTTAACATTAAAGCAGCATCAATTGCTGACATATGGTTATCCATTAACATATCATTTAAATGATTTTTATCATTAATCATTGAAGAATGTAAATGATTTAAAACTAAAGCAATGTATCCAAGTTGCCCACAAATTTTGGACTGTAGCTTAAGAATTTCATCATTTCTATGAAAAAGATATCATATATTTAAAAAAAAATAATAATAATTAAATGTTTCTGTTTTTAATTAATGATCAATTAACTTACGATAATCGTATTTCGCTGTGGTTTAATGTTTTATTGAGTACATTTATTGCAGTCAGTATGGTATTAATATCCTTATTATCAACATCCAGGAATCTGAGATCATCCGCTATCAACTGAATAAACGTATGTTCATTAATTCCATGTTTTTCAAACTTGGATTTATACTTTTCACAATTTATTGATTTCAATATTAGTTCCAACCCTTGAACCTTGCGTCTAGATTTAAAGGTAAAAGTTTAATAACAAGATAATAACACAAGTAATAATTTATTATTAATTTAATATTAGTAGGTATTCAATTTCTTACATTTCAACCTCGTCTTCCATTTGATGCGTAGATGATAATAATTTTTAATGAAAAACAATTCGATTAAATAGATAAATACGTCTACTATTTAGTTTAATTACGTGATGAATTTAACAATTATATTTTTGTTATAGATCGGTTTTTACTTGTCAACCAACATAAAAATTAAAAAACGAGTGGACTTTGGAGTAAAACGCAAATCCATGGGTCACACCGGGCACACTAATACAGTACTAAAGTATTACAGATATTGAGATATGTAGTATAATGTTATTAAAGTTCCAAAAACTAAATCGGAAATACATTTTTGAAACCACAGATATAGATATTAGATAATAAGCAATTATTATTTATTAATTTAATTTAAGCTGTGGTCTGTGATTTAAAATGGTTTTAACACTGAGATAGATAAGATATTGGCGATAGAAAGTGATAAGCTGTAACGGGGCTCGCTGTGTATCGTTTATGTTATTTTTCCAGTGGCCCCGTTACAAATCCACCCCCCGCCGACCTAAAAATTGATAAGCTTTCTATCGCCAATACCACAAAATAGAACAATACCTAGACTAGGTAGACTAAGTGGCTAGCATGATAAATTTAATTTAATTTATCATTGTGGCTAGTATATCTAAGGCACTATTTAGTATACGGGTATGCTAAACCGCCATTTTGCGACTGGTTTATCAACGATAAAATAAACGCGGCAACTTCGTAGTTCAATAATATTATATGTGATAAATGAGTCGCAAAATGGCGGCTTAGCATACCCACGGCTATAGATAATAAATATATATATAATATATAATATAATTAAATTATAATTATAATTAATTTATATATTATTATCTATAAACCTTGAGGTTAGCCCATAGACATAATATAATTATTATGTCTATGGGTTAGCCACTCATCATTTTTCGAGATTATTTATCTATTCATGTTTTGAATCATTTATTATTCCAGGCAGTTAATTTGATTTTACCCATGGTGATAATATTGTAATTTTTAATACCACAGACATTGTGTACATACACGATAGGTGTACATAATATGCGAATTATGCGATCAATAAATTATATCAATAACCGATAACTAATCAATAATCATAATTCATGACCAAATTATCGACTTATTCAATACTTTAGATTGAAATTTGATCTGAATTCTGATTTGTTAAATGTTAATCAATTAACCATAAAATGTCAAAAACTATATAACTATGAACACGAATTATAATCTTGTATTGTACATATTTTTACACATAATAAATAATAATATAGGCAAGCCCGGATTAAGACCTTCAAGGGCCCAGGGGCCAATACATGGTTGTGGGCCCCCATCAATGAAAACAATTTTTTAAAATTATAACAGTATAAAATAAAACAAATTTAAACATTTTTATTGAAGTATGATAACTAGAATACGGATTTTAAAGGCATAGGTAGTTTACCTTTATTTTCTATTGCTCTAAAACAAAGCTATATCAGCTACCGTTTATACTATCATGCACAACAATTTTTTTTTATTTTGCGTTTTTGTTTTTTTTTGCGTTTTTTGTATATTTATGCGTTTTTGGGCATTTTTGTTACATTTTTTCAAAATCTTTTATAAATAAACGTATATGAAGTGTTAATTTAAATTTTTATATTTTAGATTCTGAACGAAGTGTAGAATGTATTGATTTTACAATGATAAGTGTTTTTTTTTTTGTTTTTGTGTCTGTGTACAGCATAACTAGTCGAAATAATGCTCCAATTTCAAACTATGGGGGTGGTTTCCGATGTAAGTGAATATCCTTGGTGCATTATAGAGGTAAAAAGTTAACATTTTCCAACAGTTTTCAAAAAAATTGAGAAAAACAAAAAAAAAATGACGGAAAAACGGGAATTTT
>VUJU01005252.1:2976-14512 GCA_009835225.1 Aphis craccivora
ACTTTTTAAGTTATTTATAGCCCTGCGGACCGCGGCCTTCTTGTGCACGAGTACAAAATATAATAATTTACAAATAGTGATAATGCGAATAACCAACTCATACGCCCCTATAAATATAATATAATATTTAATAGGTAGCCACAACTCACAACACAACAATTTTACATTATTTATAATCAATAATACATATTATTGTATAGAAACCTATTAAATTCGTAGAATAATAATGTTATTATTTTAATAATAATTACTAAAAACTTCTCAAGATTGTAAACAAAAATAAGTTTGCAGATTTGAAAAAAAAAATGTTTATTTAAAATTTCTTTTTACTCTAAACGAATAATAATAATAATTAATAGGTATAAAATCAGGGGCCCCGATTACCATGATTAAGCTGGGGCCCCGTCTGCGATTGCGGACTAGCGGTCCGGGCCAGTCCGACCCTGGTTGTTTGTGTTATACCTATATATTTTTATACGAGTATTTTATATTTTTTATCATGTTTTTTCCATATAATAAGCTGATAATTCCTATCATACTTTTTAACAATAAATACAATTTGTTGAAAATTATATTATGTCAGGTTAGAAATAAAAAAAAAGCAGTAGGTATCCTTCAGTCTATAAAAATTTAATATTTATAAAAGCAACCATATATTAAATCTATGTTTGTAAATATAATTTTATACTTAAATGAATTATTGGTCTTTACTCATTAGGTTCCAAGTTTTAGTTATCACAATTAAAGTTATTAATATTGAAAGTATATTTATATATTATTCATTTGCATCTGAAATTTAGACAAAATAGATGCTGGCTCTTTTCTAAATCCAAATTCATAATTCAAATAGTATTTAAATAAGGAAATCCTGAAATACATAATTAAATGTATTTAAATGAGAAAAAACAAGCAATACTAAAATATTGTTTAAAAAAAAAAAAAAGATGATAAATGATACAAGTCTTACATAAGAAATATATTTTTTATAGTTTAAGTAATAATAATACTAATTAATAACAGTATTTAGTTTTTAGTTTTTTTTACTGATTCATGTTAGTAGTTATAAGTGGAGGTTAAAAAGTAAAGTTTAGTAAGACATAACAACATAACAAGTCCATTCAATGAACTCCCAAATTAAATCTTTAATTACACCTATAAAACTAATGCCTGTACTTTGCATGTACATTGTACATATGTCCATAATATTGGGATCCGAATACAGTTATTAATCAAAGATCTATATAATGTGCATATGTAGCATAATATGTAAGTAAAACACAATACAAAAGTTGTTTAAAACATGTCAGATAAGAAATTACCAGTTTTAAAAAAATATTTAAAAATTATAAATATTCTGTGTTGCACAAATTATAATTAAATAAATCTCAAATTTTCACATGTAATTTTGCTTAAGATACTAACTAAAAATGCATAAATAACACAAAAATTAAAATTAAAATTTACTAATTTCAAATAAAACATTGCACCTATATTTGTACAGAATGTTTAAACTACTAAGATCATAATTAAAATAGAAAAATGTATTTAAATAAACAATTTATACCACTAAATCCTCTAATAAAATGTAATATATTATCCTACTCAAATACTTTCAATAATTCTAATATTCACCAATAATATTATTAAAATATAAAAAAAAATAATTTAAATAATAAAACCAATATCACAATATTTTTATAAAATTTTGTTGAACCTATTTCATAATATTTATAAGTATCATTATTTATTTAATAGTACATATGCATGGAATGTAAGTAAAAAATGTCTCAATCTATAAACATAAATAAAAAAATGACTAAAAACTTAAAAATACTGAAAATTAAAGAATATAATTGATACTGATTTGTTAATAATTTTACTTTTTAAATTAAAAAATACAAATTATACATCTGGAAAAAATGTAAATACTTTTATGGTTAATACTAAAAAAAAAAATTATAAAATAGCTATATATTTAAATAAATATATAATTCAATATTTTTAAAAGCAATACTTAACTGGTAAATGTCAATGTTTTAAAGATGTTAGTCTTGTTGAGTGTACTTGATATTTATGTTATAGTACAAAATAGTTTATGTTAATTATTAAAAATAGTAAATAACTATCTACTATATATATCATCATACATATGAATTAATTATACTCCGACTTCACTGAGATGTATCTTAGGAGTTTTAATTCCATGTCATTATTTTAACTTCTTAGAATATATCCAATAATTTGAATGGCTTATTTAATTATGCTATAAAGTAGCTTGTCCATGAAAAAAAAAACATTTAAAAGCTTACAACTATGTAAATATAAGTTCTCGGCTTTAAAAAATTTCCGAACAAATAACACTGTAAAATATGTTAGTTAGTTTAAAATGTGTCTTTTGTGTTGACAATGTTACAGTCGTTGAATATCTTGTAGTGTTTCATGAAATTGGTTGATTTTGTGATATTTGTCTCGTAATTATAGACAAACTCAAGTTTCTGTTGTTGTTTTAGTGGGTTTAAAAATTGTATGTTTTTGTTGTATTATTTACTGTCCTGAAATCATAAATGAAACAAATTGTAATCTGACTAAAAAGGGTTTTGAAATTATAGTTATACGGTTACAGCAGTGATGTATAACATTATCAGTTAGGTATATTATTAGCACACAGTTGGTTAAAACTCATATAATTCATAGTACTTATTTAAATTTAATAGAAAAATATTAATTTTAGAAAATTGTATTCAAATACAATTTTCTAGTACTTATGTACTAAAAAAAAAAATCAGGATAGATACAGAGAAAATTCAGCAGATCAACCAGAAGATACAAAAGATAATTTTTATAAATTTAAAAAAAATAACCAATTATTAAGTATATGCTATGTGTAAATTTATACATAATCTTACTAAAACTACCTAGATTCATGCATGATATTATAATATGTATGGTTTATACTTTATTATATTGAAAAAAATCGATCAATCTGAAAATTATATTTAAAACAGGGGTTGCCGCTTAAAAAAAAATAAAGTTTTGTTGCGCATGAGCAAAATACTTGAGTTAAAATAATTTTGACTTATAGGAATTTATGATCTATAAGTTAAATTTAATGTCCCGTAAACAGAATTGAAAAATATTAAAAGGGTAATGAGCAGGGCCGGATCTAGGGGAGAGGGCGCCAAATGGGGGACATCACAAAGGGGAAGGGCAATAATTTTATACTTTGCCCCGGATAAAAAATATACTAGATCCGGCACTGGTAATGAGTGAAAAAGTGTATCCCGTTTCTCGGTATATATATATTTTTAATACTAGTACAATTTTAATTAATATATTATATTATATACTGCGGTATTATTTTTTGTTGTTTTTAATTTTCATTATTAATAGGAAACAAAAATGTATAAACAATAATAAGCATACACATAAACTGTTAATTATAAACAATGAATCTTATTTAAAATTTATTGAGCTACTTTATCATACACTACACACGATATGGAAATTAGGTGGGCAGCTATTTTATTAAGCTCACTTTGGCACGAAATAGTAATTTACTAATTCTATTATTTTATATACTTGAAAACAATAATAACCTATGAAATATAATTAATAAAATCTTGAAGTAAATATTATAATTAAAATTGTTAGATTACTTCAACATTTTTTATGATTTAGTTTTTAATAAGAATAATTATCAAACATTCAAAGTTATTTTAATTAATAGTTTAAGACAAACTAATGAGTAATAAGTAATAGGTACAAAATTCTATTATATACTTAAATTAGAAAAAATCAGTCTAATAAATTGACACAATTAAAAGATGTAAGAACATGCTCAACATTTTAATTTAATATTCTTAGCCTTAATAATAAAATGCCCATGAGATGTAAAGATTATGGAATATTATTAAAATTAAATACATATTTTGCATTTTTAATTGTGAATTGTAACTATTCCATGTTCTAAACAAAAATATTGTATTTCTAACATTTTTATGGAATATTCAAGCATTAATTGAATATCCAAAATCATTATATTTAACACAATAAAAAAATATTTTGTGTTTGCATATAGTATTAGGGGATATTCTTAAATATAATATATATTGTTCTAGTATTTTAGCTTACTATGTAAAAAATAGTAAATTATGTTTAAATATATATTATGTAAAATATAAGCATGTACATTGTACATACGCTCAACATTTTTAATTAAAAAAAGATGAATTTTACACTACTTTATATGATTTTTTAGTTAATTAACTTTATTGCATGTACTTACTTCTTGTTTTCACATCGTATCAGGTTTCATACGTTTACGATTTGGTTCTCTAGGTTCAGCTTCCATTACTTTTAAACGACTGTTGTATACTTTATGATCATTTAAACACTAAAAATATTTAATTATAAAATGAAAACAATATTTTAAAACAACAATACTGATATGTTTTTGTAATATTACATTAATAGCTCGTGTAGCACTTTCCAAATTATCATAAGTTACATAACCATAATTCTTTCCCTCGATAACATTAATATTTCTTAATCCTTTAAACATTTTAAAAGTATCTTCTAATAACCGCATTGGAGGAATAATTGGTTTACACACAAAAAATAATCTAAAACATACATAAATATAGATGAAATAATAAAAATAGATAAATATTGATTGGACAAATTGTATAATAATAAAATTATTAGATTTAAGTTATTTACTACCTGAATGAATTATCTGATGATGGCAAAAGGACTTTTTCATTTCCCCTTTTTGGTGCTAATGGTGAACTATAATCATCCGCCAAGCATAAAGTAGCTAAATAAAAAGTTAAAAATTATTAATATTAATAAATAAATAATAGTTATTTGTTTTTACCAGATGTCATACTAGCATTTTTAATCACAGCTAGTGCTTTGTTGACAGTACTAGAAAGCACTTCAATATCTTTTGAAATTTTATTTGCTATAGGATCCACTGCTGATGAAATAGATCTATAATTATATAAGTAATTACTTATTAGTTAATATTACATTATTAAATTAAATTAACATACATAGGAGTACTACTAAATTCCAGTATTATTGGATGACCAGGTGGGTATTCAAATCCATTGATTCGATTTACAGCATGTTCAGCTGCTGCAATACTATTATAAATAACTTGATATATCTTCTTATCGTACATTTGCTAATTTAAAAAAATATGAAAAATATAATTTAGTATCGGATATATACTAGCATTTGGTAAATACACTGCCTACATTATTTTCAATAACTATCAGTAATATTGTTTAACGAGTATCAGGATTTATGACATAAATCAGTGGTGCGCAACGTGGGGGTCGCAAAATTTTTTTAGGGGGTCGCCAAAAATTGTACATCAAATGAAAGTTATATTTATATAGGTACTATGTATATTGTTTTATAGTTTTGTACAAAGTAAAATTATTGTGTACTTACCGCGATTGATGGGTTAATCGTAATATTATGTCATGTCTTAATATTGCGATAACAAGTTCTATTCAATACGCAGTATTTGGGTAATTTTAAATTGAATTTTATCAGTTATTTTATTTAATCTCACGGTTTTTATGAAATTGTCTAATAGTCATGTACGAGCCGTTGAGTTATATCCTATTAACGCTTATAATTTTGTACAGTTTTAATAATTATTTCGGCGGAGGTCATATTATCAAAATAAATATTTTTGGGGGTCGTGGACCAAAAAAGGTTGAGCACCACTGACATAAATAATGAATATAATATAAACACTAAAATTATTACAGTAATAATAATACTATACTATACTATACTATACTATGTTTTCCATATTATTATACCTACTAATGTATCTTTCAAAGACTAGTTAATAGTTATTCATGTGCAATGTTGCAACATAATATTGTAGAAGAGTTAATATTCATAGGCGTGAGCAGATATCGGTATCAGGGTCAGCAAGAGATTAATTCGGCCCATTGTTAAAATTCACCATAAAAACCAACCCATAGTTTTACTTTTTTTACTATTGGGTATAAAAATTAAAAGTGTATTGATGATTTGTTTTTTGGATAAAAAGTTATACAGTAAGGTACTAAAGTGTACTTTGCCACAAGCTTTTTGTTAATATTTATTATTTATATTATAATAAAATCAACAAACATTAAAAAGAATACAAACTATAAAATATATATATATTAAACATAATTTATTATACTATGAATCGACTGAATCTGTAGGTATAAAACTAACAAAGCATAATATTAAAAAAAAAAAAATCAAATGGGTACATAATTAAAGTTGTAAATGAAATATTTAATATTTATCAAATTTGGTAGTCCTAAAGAAATTCCAGAGACAGCATATTAATATGCTGCCTCTGCTGCCCCGTGCCCACACCTTTGTTATTATTAACTATAACATACTTATAAGTTATAATAATTCCAAGCTTAAGGGGAAAACAAATGTTGTTATCAATAACTTAAAGTTATTAAAAGATAATAATTTATTCAGCTATAATTAAATTGTTAATAAAATTAAAAAAGCATTATTTTTTGGTAATTCAATAAAATCAATTGAAGACACATGCCAATTTAATTTACTATTATGTAAAATTTTAAATTAGTATTAAAATGTAATTACTAATTATTATTTTTATATTTATGTACAATGTATATTATGTTAATTACCTGTCTTGATAATTCTTTAACTAATTCCAATTCAGGAGCAATATTCATTATTTTATAAACTTCATTATACGAGACAATTGATGAAGTATAAGCAGTTAATACACTAGGTTCATCCCGGTGTTGATGAGATGGAGGAGCAAGCAGTGAGTAACTGCTAGTTGGATCTATAATAAAAAATACATTTTCAATTATTTACGCTAAAATAAATAGAACATGTTTATGTGAAAAAAAATTAAATATTAATAATATTAAAAAAAATTTAATATTTTATATTATTATAAAATTAAAAAAATATTAATACTTAATTGTTAAATTATCATATGAAATATCAAGAAATAGGTATAATTATTGTTAGAAGTACAGTAGAATCTAAATATGACACCTATCAGACCACGCTACTACCAGATTAACAAAAATCTCGGATTAGTGGGTTATTTAGGAATTTGTCATGGGGAGGGTCCAGATAATTTTCATAATACAGATATGTGGGGGGCTTTGCCCCCACATCCCCCAATTACTCTTTATAAATTTACCATATTTTTATGTAAATATTCAATTTATTACAATAAATTAACAAAAATCCATTTTAATATTAATTATTTATTTTTAATCATATAAAACAACATTTATATTACAAATTCCAATTTTCTAGGACTTAATGCCATTTCATTTATTGAATAATTCTATTTTATAATCTTGTTAAATCCAGGTTTTAGGTTTATTATGGCATAATTATTTTAAACTATGATTACAGTCAAATTAAAAAATATTAAACATATTTTATATATAAAACGTAATTTAATAGGTACATCACAACTATATAATAAAATTATTATTATAAAAATATGTTAAAATAATGGTTTAATACCAATTAGGTAAAAAGTCCTATCTCAGATACATTAGTGTGACAGTGTCAAATAAAGCGTAGTTATCTCATTTAAAATACTAAATATTCAAAAAACGTTGAATGTTAATGTTTTAAAAATTTTTTAATGCAAATTACATCAAATAAAAATGTTTCAAGTTACATTTTAGTGGGAGTAAATTATTGAAAATGTGTTTTTTATGTTTACCGAAGAACTTTAAAATAAATACTATGATACGCATTATTGCAGTTTAAGCTATGAGATGTATGTCCAGATTAATAGACATCATAGCTAGTCCATTTCATAGCCTTGTCTACATAATAATAAAATTAAAAATACAGTACAAATTAGTCATATTGTTATATAGTAGATATTAAATATTTTCCAAAATAATTAAAAGATAGTTAAATTAGACGTTTAGTTGCATATTTATGGAGCCAAGGGGGGTCTGGACATGGGATTAGGACCATAGTCCTAGATTCTGGACCCCCCCCCCGTAAATACGCTACAAATTAAAAATACTAATTAAATTGATTACAAATTTAGATAATAATGATGATAATATACTAGATATTAATATTGATTTACTTTTAGAATCAACATGTCTGGGATAAGATGGAGGATATGCAGATGGTCCATCATCATGTTTGGGCTTAGCAAAAACAGCTTTATAATTAGGTCCACATTCTTCAATAGCTAAAGCAGCAGATGAAGCCCTAAAAAATGAAACTAATTACATTATATTTTCATGGATTTAATATAAAATATTTTGTTTTTAATTAATAATGGTTTTTACTTTGAGTAAGTTATAAAAGCTATTCCTTTAGATTCTCCAGTATCTTTATTTGTAACTATATGAACTTTCGAGATTTCTCCATATTGACTAAAAATATTTTCTAAATCTGATTCCTTATCAGTTTTTGGTACAAATACGAATAGTCTATTATATTCCATTTCTGAATTGTTTCTTATATGACCAGGACTATTGAAAAATAACAAAATAAACTTTAGAAAAGCATCAAATTTAATATAGATATTATTTATTTAGATCATTTCTATTAGGTAGATACTAATTAAAACCAAACATAGTTTATAATATTCTAGTAAAATATTATAAATAATGATCAACCTGAAAAGAAGTAGATTTATTAACAATTACATTAATATTAGGAATTATAGAGTACCTGGTGGCCATTAAGACTTTCATACGACGATTTGATGATTCTATTCTATGTCCATTCATTGCTTCAATAGCTTTAAAAGCCTCTGATGCTTTTGAATATTTTATGTATGCAACTCCTAAAATAATTAATCATTATAATGTTTTTACTAAATGGATAGTAACTTAAAGTTTTAAAGTCACTATTAAACTGATTATGTATAAGGAATGAATGAAATGCACTTAAATTAAGAGGAGTAAAAATTAAACTAACATGTAAGGTATATTTTATAACAAAACTATTTTCATAAAACAAATACAATTTTTACTAGTTTTTAAAACCATAAAACAGTGGTACAGTTGCTATTTAAAATAAGTAAGACCAAATATTACCTTTCACACTGTCAGTGTTGCGGTCTTTTACAATGTAAATATTTTTTACATCACCAAAATTTCCAAACATCTCTTTAAACTCATTTTCAGATATTGGGTGATTTTTGTCATATAATATAAATATTCTAGAATTTTCTGGGTCATTATTATCATTCTGTTCATCTTTCATTTTAAAAAATTACGTAAAATAAAATATGTAATATATGAATAAAAATGTTCAAAGATGTGAGATCAAAAATAATATTACTATAAAAGTTCAAAGTAAGAGTAATAAGTAATCCCCATTAAAAGCTAAATATTTTATGTGGCGTCTTTTATCACTAATCGCTATAATCAGGTTAATCAGTATGACCAAATAAAACAAAGAAAACATAGTAAAAATGTTGATATTTTTATTTACAAGTTTACAACCACAAAGTATAGTGTTTAATGTTTATTATTGTTGTACTTGTATTATTTTTTAAGATTACTAGATCATGTTTATTGTTTATAGACACATGTCAAATAGCGCAATTTTCGACGACTGAAATCCTGTCTTAAATAATGTATTATTAGTAGGATTATTTTCAAATTCGTTTAAATTAATTAACTGTTAAACTCTTATTTTATACCTGTTATACAATTTTTTCTCATCGTAGGCATAGGATTTTTGTATAGTTAGATGTACTATTTTGGTTAGTATATGAATCCCGGACGAAAAGTTCATTTTAAAAAAATGGAATAAAAATTCCGGATTCATTTTTTATTGTCATTTTTATTGTCCTATAAAAAGTCCGAAAATAGGTATAATTAATAGGTAATTAATTTCTATATACGCCACTGGCCTATAGTGGTATTCAGTGGCAGAGGCCGAAAGGATATAGCCATACAGGACAATTTGAAGCAATTATTTCTTTGTCCGATGATCAAATGCTAAAATCGGTAAATACTAAATTTGTATTTACTATTTTATACTCAGAAATCAGATAATATTATTCTCTTTTATAAAATACACATTCAAGGTTTATTAATAATATGTTGGGAAACACTGGCTCCTCCTCAATTTATGACAATCGTTATTACGCGAAATACTTCTATTGAATATTTAGAAAAATCTAGTGAAGATTATTTCAATTCAAAATCTACAAAACTTCAAAATTTCATCAACCATTATATTTTCAGTTTAATTTTATATTTATAATTTCTGAATTTTCTACAGCTAAATCCTTCATTGAAAGAACAAATATGCAAAAACTAGATATTCATTTTATACTTAAAACTCTGTCGGAACTTCCAAGTGCTTTTACTGAAACACTAAAAATGTTAACTATTTTATTAATTTTGCCTGTTACTACAGCTACAAATGAGCGATTTTTTTTCTTCTTTGAAACGAGTTAAATCATTCTTAAGAAGTACAGTGGGGGATGATAGATTGAGTGATTTAATGGTAATAAATGTTGAAGGAGAGTATGCAAGTCATGTAAAATTAGAAGAAGCTGTTGATATGTTTGCTAATCTTAAAAATCGAAGATATCCTCTAATATTGTAATGCAATATTATAATATATAATGCATTATATTTGACATACAAATAATAAAATTTTAAGTATTTATTTAATATATGATTTATATTATTATTCCATTGGTTTATTGATACTTGATAGGTAACTTATAGGATAAGTAAATAAATAAATGTTTTACTATTTTTAATGTTATTATTTAATTGGGTAAATTGAAACATTTCATGTTATTTGTTTATCATCATGACATCATTATTCATTAACCCTTATATGTTTTTTTCCAAAAAAAAAAAATATTTTGTTGATGGTGTATCGTCCATACATATTAAATAATATTTAGATAACCATATTTTTTTAAATATTATGAAGTCGGCAAATTTAATCAGTTTACAATAAAATAGGGTAAACTGTTTACCCTTTCAAAAGTTGAAATGACGCCCCTGGCTTCATATCTAAATTATAGGAGGTATAATTGTAACATCTCAAAACTATATAACTGCCGTCTGCCATGGCCCATGACAAATATTATAATTAGAGTTAGAATGTTGATGATCTAAAAACACGCAAAACTGCCCAAAAAAAAAAAAAAAAAAATGTAAAAATGTCTTTAAAAAATGCAAAATTGCCTTAAAAACTTCAAAAAATGTAATTAAAATTATATAAAAAGTCTTATTAAAAAAGTTATTTATAAATAATAATTTTTATTATAGATATGGGTGTAATTATAGAAATTTAAAATAATATAAATAAAATAATAAACAATAGACATAATATGGATACCATAGACGGTGCTAGTTCGATATGCGCTCTGTAGATTTTGCCATTCTACACTCGATATGCGTTTGGTACGGGAATATGGTGTGTGGTAATTGATCATACAGGAAGAAGTAGGGAGTGTGTTACCGACTGGCAGGGCCCCGACAACGGGGGGGGG
>VUJU01005253.1:0-14504 GCA_009835225.1 Aphis craccivora
ATATATTTGATAAAATCAATTTTAAAACTTATAGTCAAAATTCTAAAATAACAACTTGAATGCCAATATTCAAAATTAAAATTATTGTTCTTGAAAATTTTGGGTGGACCCGGGCCCACCCGGCCCACCCTCTGGATCCGCGCCTGCCTTATTTGTTTATTTATTTTAGTGTATTATTTCAATATTGTTTTACTGTCTCTGTGTGTGTGTGAAATTATATTATACAGGTTCTAGGAAACAGCTGGCCAGTCTGTGCTCTAAAACTGAGAGTTATATTTGTATTATTTATTGATTCATTATTGTATTTTTTTGAGTTAGTGTGATTTATATATTTACACCTGCTATTATTATTTTTATTGTTCTATTATAACATTGGTTATGCTAAACCGGCAATATAAATTATTATTATTATATATTTTTACCTGTTGGACCAAAAGGGCCATAGCACACACACACACACACACACACACACAAATCGGTCGGTGGGTAATATAAAGTGCGTACGAAGTACATTAAGCGACCAAGGCGCACGGCCTACTATTGTCCGTTCCTGGCGCAAACAAGTATATTGTTAGGAAAACAATTTAGGATCAGACTTATTTTATAAAATTAAAAATTGTTGTACGAGTTGGTAACACAATTAGACAGCCGTGTCTACTGTTACAGTAATACTGTATAGTCGTGTGTTAATAAATAAATATTAACTACTATTATACTTAAACAGGTAATTATGTTACTAGGAATAAAGTACCTGTTTTGAACATGTTGAAGGGATGATTTGGGTCAGCCATACTTCTTTTTAATTGACCCAAACGACAACTGTCGATTACTTTATTTTTATTATGTTCGGAGTTAACAGCGTTAATTTCTCTTTCAACCGTACTCGGAGTAAACAGTGGTTCAGAGAAAAATCTGGAAAATCTAAACACAAATTTAATGTATAGTTATTGTATTATAATATAATAGTGCCAAACGGAAATCTATTTATCAACCTGTCCAATAGTGGTCTAAGTGAATCTGTATTAGAGGAACAATGATAGTTAGTGTGGTCCATTGCTGTGCACGCAGAATAGTTTCCACCATTTTGTGTTACGAATTGTGAAAATTCATTTTCATTTGGATATTTTTTTGTGCCCATGAAGAGCATGTGTTCGCATAAATGTGCTAAGCCTGGAATATTTTTCGGATTGCTTAGACTACCTATATTAACACAAGCAAAATAATAATTTTGACATTATTTTACGAATTTTACACTAATAAGAATAATATAAATCAAAACACTGTTTAAAAAGTATACACATAATAACATTAGGTAGGTATACGTGTCGTGACTCATTTATAAACTATAATATTATATCACTACTTTTAATTATATTATATTTTAAAATAACTTGCCAACTGCGACAGATAATGATGCAGCCGAGATGTCGGTGTTAGGATCATTGATCAACAGTACTGTGAGGTCGTTACTCAACTTTAAGCCACGGTAGTTTCGAGAATCGCTTGACGACTTTCTTATGTCATCGTAACGTTGTTTGATCGGTTCCGACATAATGGTAAAGATTTTACGGAGCTGAATTAAAAACTATAAACACAAGTGTATTATAAAAAACAGTATATAGATACTTGTACTTATACACTATACGCGCAGTCGTCGAATGAACAGATGCAGTATCTCAGCTACTATACAGTGGCTGCGAATGATGACTCCGAAGTACGGACATGTTCATTTACCATAATGTACCTATTTGAGCTTTATTTTAAACGTAATTAATTAATAAATAATAATACACACATTTGTATTTGTTTATAAAGAAATAAAAATTAATAAAGCTGTCATTCACACACTTGCACAAGTAAATTATATAAATCGTTGAAGAAGCGGGTGCTCACAATGTGCGTGCCCTGCAGAGTGGTTAGGACAGTGGCTGCCAGTGCGTCGGGTTTCGGAACAACTGTTATTTCACAGCGATAACAAGCATTGTATAGCTTGTGTGTATAGATATAATATATTATATACATATATAAGATTAGGTACGTGTATACAGTCGGAATCGGGCAGATGTAAAACACGGTTTTGACGCCACTTCGAGGAAATCATTTAATCAGTGTTTATTTCAGGGGGTGACCGGGCGGTAATACCCCCCCTCCCCGGAGAAAAATGTATACCCCCTCGAAAAAAAGTATGACATTATTACGTAAATAGTATATTATGGTACGATTACATGTAAAACGAGTTATCGATGAATTGTCATGTTATTTCGTGCAAAGATGATATAATAAATAAATAGTTAATATAATAATATCTTGGGTAGGTATTACTTTTTCGTACATCAATATAGTCAATTAATGTGTAGGTACCGATAATAATCGTAATCTACATGTTATTAAATTATTCGTTAATATAATCGAATTTAGATAAGAACCTATCAAATATACACTTTACAATCCACATACTTATATATTGGTCCAAAAATTTACAATATACTACCATCAGAAATTAAACAGAGCAACTCTTTAAAGATTCTTAAAAAAAAAATTACACTGGTTATTACAAGAACAAAATATAGAAAGACTCTTAACAAATGTATAGAATTACTTCATAAGTTATTATATTAGTAGTATGACTTTAGTAACTATTGTTAATTTTTATTTTATATTATCACATTATATTATATTATTTAACTACATAATTTTTTACATAATATTATATTATATAAGCAATGAGGAGAAAACATATATTTACTTATATTAATATTATAGTTATATGCACATTTCTTAATTATTTAGTTTATATGAACTATTTAATGAATTTATATTTAAATTGTAAATTGTGAACTCATGGGCCTCCACACGAACATGTTCAGTGGAGCCCATTATCTTCTTGAAGAATAAATAAAAATAAAAAATAAAAAAATAAAAAATATACGTATATTATTGGAGTGTTTAATATAGGTATCATTGTATACGAAAAACGATTCTGAACGAAGATGATTTGTCAGCCTAGGATATAATTTTCAGTTGTTGGTGAAAAAGGTGGTTTATGTTTTAATGGCTTGAATACACCAAAATTTAAGTTCTTTTCTAATGATTGTAAGCTAAACTTATGAAAAATCTTGTATTAAATATTCAACTCTTAGCTACTTATGCAAACATTTTCATTAATTATACCTACAAAATAATTTGTAAATATTCATGATTTTGACAAATTTTTGAAAATATTTGAACTTCAAATGCTAATAAAAAAAATTGTGCTATGTATTCTTATAATTTTTTAATCACTATAAGAATAACTTATGAAAAACTTCGTATTAAATTTTCAAGTATTTTGACTCAGCCAAAATAATTTTATCGACACTTCAAAAATTTTTTTTCGAAAAATTGAAAATTTCAGTTGTCTATGAATAGCTCAAAAAAAGTCAAAATATTTTGAAAATTTAATTTTAAAGGAAATGCCGATCTAAATAACTGGTGAAATTTTCAAGTATATCTACGACTACGACTTATACTTTTTAATAATACTCGTAACAAATATTTCAAATCGTTTGAAGATAAATCGTTATCGTTACCCTATTTCATAAAAATTTAAAATTCAAACGCACTTAAAATTTTTCATACAATGATGCTTCGAGTTTTCTCTATAGCTACTTGAAGGAAAACTTATGGAAAACTGAGTGTTGTGTTTTTATTTATTTATTTATTATTATTTTTTTTTTTATTTTTTTTTTTTATTTAGTTATAAGCAAAAAAAAAAAATTTTTCAACTTCAAAATTACTTGCAAATTTTCGCGATATCGACAGATTTCGTAAACATTTTAACTATAAACGTTTTAAAAGAAAAATGTGATTAACGATTTTTAAGTTATAATAAGAACAACTCATAAGGAACCTTGTATTAAATATTCAAAACTTTTTGGTCATTCAAAATTTTTTTAACGACACTTCAAAAAAAATTTCTTGAAAAAATCGAAAATTTCAGTGTCTATAAATAACTCAAAAGAAGTCAAAAATTTTTGAAAATTTAACTATATATAGATAACACTAACATAAACATTTGGTGAAAATTTCAAGTATTTACAGTGATTAGTTTTTGAATTACAACCATATAAAAAAATCGATTTGGTCGAAAACTGGTTTTGCGTAAAAATTCCTATTTTTCAGTTACTTTTTTAGGATTTTTCCTTACGCTTTTGAAAACTATTGGAAATTTTTTACTTTTGACCCCGTAAAGTACCAACTAGATTCACTTTCCTATCAGAAACGGGACTGAGTCTAAAAATCGAAGCACTTTTACTACTCCAAGACGTAACGGCCGATACAAAAATAAAAAAAATAAAAAAAACACACATCATTGTAAAATCAATAAATTCATCACTCCGTTCAGAATCTAAAAAAACATGACGTATTATTATATTAAAGTTTATACGTAGAATCATATCGTTTTTTATTTATTGTGAAAATAAATATACTTAAATATTTGTTGAATGAATTTAAGTGTTTCTATATATTTTATATCACATATACTTTTGAATATTATTATAACTACGTAAACAATAATAGTTCTATTTTCTAAAATTGACGTATTTCTTATTCTTTAAATAGCAGCGCTTCCCACATAGCATTTTCCAATGTTAAACTTTCGATTAACATTTGGATTTCATTAAATCATAAATATTTAATTATCAAGTTTTAATAAACATTATATTAACGATTATTTTTAAATATTAAATTACTGTACATACAATAATATTGAATAAACATTTAATTTAAATATTTAAATAAATATTAATAATTTGATGTTCAATAAATCTTTTAATGATCATAACAACTTAAAATTTAGTTTACTTCAAAAATTTACTTTTAATTAAACGTACAATATTTAATATTACACAAGTATTGTTTTAAGAATATTCAATTAATTTTAAATTTATATTTAAATATCCATTATATTATGTAATGTATACTATTATGCTTAAAATGTCATTTATAGTATAGATATTCAACATACTTTATTATAATATTGATGTTTAACATTAAGTAATTCATCACTATATAATATAATGATTTATTTAAAAACGATATATATATATATATATAAAAAATAGGTAGGCACTGTAGATTTTACACTATTATAATTATTAAATGTAATATACCTATATATTTATAATTTATACAAGTAAATAAGTTAATACATATATTATATATGAAAGATGGGTTGTTAATTAACTTAGATGTTATTATTGAAAACCCTTCAACTCCATTGAAAGTTGCCAGTGAACATTCACAATCTTTTTCTGCGGGTGATTTTAATGTTTCATTACTATAAAATTATTACTCAATACCTACCTAAATTATTATTTCCCTAATTTAAATATATATTTTTTTTGTTATTAACATCAGCAAAAAAAAGAATCACCTTTATATGAAAAATTAAAAAACATATTAAGTAATGAATCGACATCATCTTTATCACATGGTAGTATGATAATAGTACAGTAAAAGCATAGTATTTATCTTTTTTATTTTTAATATATTATTAAATTATTCAATATCTATTTCCAAAGGCGCAAAAAGAAGTTTATTTCATGATATAACTGAACATCGTCAAAGTTCTGAAAATTCTGCTTCTATGACAAATGAAGACAACTCTTTGATATCTGAATCATATAGTAATCAATAGTCAATTTTTTTAAATTTATAATAATTGTTTTAATATTTTTATGGGTTTTGTTGATAGGAAAAAGTATTTTAACTAGTAACCAAAAAGTAAATACAAATTTAATTACAACTAAAAATGGTAAGTTACTTTACTATTTTAATCAAATGTTTTCATTGTCATAATCTTATTTTGATTTCTGACTTGTTCAGTTTAATGTTTATAGTAAAGTATTAATATATTTGTATTACTTTAAAATAAATATATATTTATTACTAATAATATAATTTGATATTGTATATATTTTTTGTAAACAGATAATGTTTTTCAAAGGTCTGTCCTTCACCAGCTACTTACTATGAAATTTGAAGTTTGTACAATTGATGAAAAACTTAATAATCTCACCAAACTCATAGAAGAAAGTAATAATAACTTGAAATCCAAGAATTATGAAGCAGGTATCACAGATAATTATCAGTTTGATTTGGACTTACCAATAAATTCACTTGACTAGTTGGATGAATTGGAAATAAAATTAATTAGTGATACAACTTATCGTGCTTATTTGGTATTTATTCCTATTTAAATTCAATTTAAAGTATAATTTTATATTGATAAGATATACTGTGTACCATGTCTTTAATTTTTAGGTAAAACGACTCTCTGCAATTAGAGGAAAAACCATTCAAATTGTGGTTAAACGAATAATGTCAATGTTATTTATTCAAAAAGTTTTGTGTGCTTTTTCATATAATGACCACGGCAATAAAGAGCAGTTTTTCAAAATTAATGACAAATAAATTAATTTTTGGTAAGTATTTTTATGTATATATATATATATATTATATAACAATTTATATGTATGCAATTATAAATTATTTTTTATGACTTAGAATTGTACATGGCTGTTCTTTTATTACCTATATAATTAGTGTGATAATCAGTGATATTTTCTTTTGTAATTTTGACAAAAATAATAGCTGAGTCCTTTAATAATTTTAAATAGAGTTTAAACTTCAGTAGATAACATAATTTAAATATCTAAACCCTTATACCTATCACCTATGTCATCTTACAAATATTGTACATTTAAAAGTCGTGGTTTATATTAAACACATTAAAATACACAGTCATTTTTATTTCAACCTAATAAATTTATATATATAAAAAAAATAAATTTCTAATATAGAATATTAGAATATTCTATGCCTCCATAGTTACAATAAATGAGTTAAACTTTAATTTAAATAGCATGTCACATATTCAGTTTTGTGCATTTATTTTCATCGTATAATGTGTATAATAATATAAAGTAAATTTTTGAATGTTAGTTTTTCTTAGTAAAAACATATAATATATTAGTTTTTCACATTCAAATACTTATTAGTTTTGTAATTTTCTTTATCTGTGTTGTTAAAAATATACTTTTTTTTTAGAGTCTGTTCAACAAATTAAAAAGTTTTCAATGTTAGAAACTTGCACTAATGACATAGAATAAGTTATTAAATATGTGCTAATTCAATCCTCCTTTAAAATTAAAAAAAGATCAGTTATGATGACTACTACAGCAAATAATTAATTTATAATATTGTGAATTCTGGGAGGTTACGGGATTTTTTTTTTTCATTTTCATTTATGAGATGATCTTCACTTTTTTATATTTAAATAAAGTACATTTTATATTTTATTTGTAATCAATACATTTATAACATATGTAAAATTATCTTTTATTATTTTTTTTATATTATATTCTATTAATTTCTATCATATTATTGAATATAATAAGAAAAAGTGTATTGTTCTAATTTTATATTCATAATAGTTAATGTTATAATTTTATTTAATTATGACCTAATAACAACTATTTTATTATATTGTATATAATCAGTGGTGTACTGATGTGGGGTAGATGGTCTTCACTTTTTTTTATATTTAAATTAAGTACATTTTCAATTTTATTTGTAATCAATACATTTGTAATATATGTAAAATTATTTTTTTTACATTATATTCTATTATTTTCTATCGTATTATTAAATATAATTAGTGTTTTTATAATTAAATAATGACTATTATATAATATAAAATGTATGATATGTATGTATATATGAATAATTTGTTCAACAAAACTAAAGAAACAATTGTTTTATTATATAATGTATACATTCAGTTTCGTACCAATAGGGGGAGCCACCCCTTTGTAAATGAAATTTGTATAATGATTTCTTTTATGGAATATTACATTAACATTTTTTATGTATATACAAATAATTACCCCTTCCTCCCTGCCATTGTCATTCATAAACGAATTCTGGGTACTCATTACATTATTATTATTATTATTTTTTTTTCATTACATTGGTAATGAAGGTTACTTACATAAATGTCTAATTTTCGGTTAAATAATGATTTATTTGTAATTTATTAAATCATATTTATATGGTATAATAATGTTTGATAACGCTTAATTTAATAACATTGATTACACGTTTAGAATATGATGTTTAATCAATTTAGATTTTTTGACCAATCAATGATAACGTAAGGTTATTTTAATGTTTAAATGACCATTTCTCAATCAACATTCGGTATTCGTTTAATAATTAACATTATTGTTGTGATATTAAATTAACATTTGTTTATAGTTAGTATGTTATGTGGGTTAGTCTTATTTTACATAATAAAATGTTTATTTATTCAGTTTTTAAAGTTAATAATATCATATAGATATAAATGTAAAATTTAATTATAATATTTATACATATTATAACATGAATATAAATATAATAATATATAGTTAAATGCACTCACCTGAATATGTGACGTTTGTACGAGCTTTGTGGATGCTGTATTGTTTCAAGCAGATAGCAATCGTCTTCTGTTCAGCTCCAGCGTTGGGATGAAAATCAATAGACGTTGCCACTTGCCCGCAGTCACGAAGCTAGCAATAACACATCGGTAGGTGACCGTAGCGCCGTACAGTCGTTGCCAGATAAATTGAGCCGGCGGCGGCGGCGCTTTTCAGTAAGTGTAGCCCAAACTAGTCGCTGGCAGTGTGGTGCAAAGGTCATGCAGTTGGCTACGACGCGTGCAGTCACCAGTTCGCACCCGGCTTAGTGCAAAAAATGTTCTGTACTCTCTCTCCCGTACTTTTTTATATTATTTTACAATGTCTGTTTTTTGTTCTTAAATAAAAGATTATATCAGAATATTTGATGTTAAATTAATATCAAAAAATAATTTTTGTAACAATTTTCGATTTATTGATGTATTTTCGTTAATAATATTGAAATACGGAGAACCGTTGGTTTTCCGTTATCGCTCCGCCGCCGCCGTCTCAATTTATCTGGCAATGACTATAGCGTCTTCTGGCTGCGTAAACTCCCGAACATTCCCGGGCGAGCTCGACAAATCAGCTAACGCGTGAGGCACGATGTTATACAGTTTTCAATCATTGATCACGAGTTCCCTTCAATTTTTTGGCCATAGTATCTTATTCAAATAAAATAAACGCCTCTTCTGTTGAAAATATTCGACACAAAAATGGTCAATAAATTATTAATGTTGGACTATAGTAGGTACTAATTATATACTAATTTTAAATAATAATAAAACTTAACATAATGTATTAATGTTAAGTAAAATACTAAATTATAATACATACCCGTTTATAGTAAGTGAATAATATTATGATAATACTATTATTAAGATCCTGGCCGTGTTTTCTAATAAAATGTAACTGTATTGAAAATATATATGTATAAGAAATCAAATACAATTTATAACCAATACGAATACTTACTAATAATATTATTTGAGAATAATGAAATCTTAAAAGAGAATGTCCTGAAAATGTCCCAAGTGCGTGTAGAGTTCTCTTAGAATACAAATATTTAACATTTATTAATTAAACTGAAAATAAGAGCCGTGTTATTACAGCTAATATATTTTATTGTTTATTGCGGTATTATGTAGTATTTTTTTTTTAATTTTCGACTTTGTATTTTCAGTATTATATTATTTTATGTTTATGTTTTGTTTACACGGTATACCGTTCGAGTAGTATTTGAGCAACAGAGCTAATAAATTGATACGTCCGTAAGCTGATCATTAAAATCATGACGTTAGGCATCTCGCGGCAGTCATTGATTTCATTTTTATTACATCATCTGCAGCGGTGATTAGTGGGCGTTTTGATGAGGCGGTATAGATGGTGCAGTATAAATGAGGGTGGCCACGTTCGGACCAAGGCCGTAACTGGAAATAAATGGGGGTTTTAAGCTAAAAAAAATTGTAATAAATTTATTATAATATTTTATAGGTAATTTAATATAATATAAAATTAATTTCAAAATTTCGTGGGGTGGGGGTTGAACCTCAAAACCTACCCCCAGGTACGCCTTGTTCCGGACGACTTCGTATCCAAATGAGATTCGTTTCTCATCACTCCTTTACGTCGCGAACTTCTTCTCGCCATTCTCCAAAAAGAGTGGAATGCGGGTGGCTGTAGCATAAAGCGCAGGCGTCGAATGCGCAGGAGTTGTTAACAAAGGGTCCGTAAACATCTGACAAAATTCACTTCACAAAAACACAATTTAAGAGAAAATGCATGGACATTGTTACAATCTAACAAGTGTACAATATTAAATTAATATAAATTCATTTTAACATTTATCAAGTAAAATAAATATATTTATAGCCTAAAATTATTAACATTTAATCAACATTGGTGGTAAATGTTCATAAAAGATTATCTTTTAAATTGAAAATTAACATTTTTTTTCTGTTCAACTAATGTTTATACTGGGTTTAATTAACCTTAAAAAGTACATATTAATCAATTTTTCATATTTGTTAAATGTATTTGTTTAACTTTAAATGTTAAATACCTATTCATTTAATCACTCACACCCTAATATTTTCGTTCTCATCAGTGTACTATAAAAGAATTTCAAATTAATACGTCATATATTCTTATGAACAGTTCGAATAAACCAAAACAAATTGATAAGAGTGATCAAAACGATAAAATAAAATTGATCGAAACTTAAATTTTCAAACTTAACAAGAAACAAATTAACAGTATGTTATTTATACTAAAGTATGTCTTACATTTTTACCTAATGTTAATTTATAACAACATTTATAAATTTTTTTTTTAGTTCAAAATGTTTTTTAATTATTCTATGACATTAGCAATTTTGTGAAATATTTCAATTTTTTTTTTTAATTATTATTAATTATAGCAATTTACGTACTATACGTTTTTTCCTTATGTAGGTATGCCTATAACTGTCCAACTTCACGTTACGAGAATACATTATTAAAATACGACAGGTAAGTTGTGTCCTAACCACTTAGGTTCGACTTACCTTAGGTAATTATTAACAAGTAACTTGTGTCCAAACTCTTCGGTCTCAAGTTACCTGCTTGTCCTGCTTTTTATCAATTTGGGACGCAAGTAATATATCATAATATGTTTAATATATTGATATTTGATATCATACATTATTATAACATAATAATGTTAGTATACAAGTAGTATTAAATATTATATTCTCAAAGTTACACTATTTACATTCAAATAATCTTAGAAGAATATGAACAGCTATTTATAAATAAATTATACATATTTACATTGACATATTTTAATCAAATTGTCTTATTAAATGTTAAATAAAATTATAGGTAGCATTAAAATTATCACATTAATGTAATACTTACACAAAGAATATTTAATTTTATAAATGACAGTAAAAATTGTTTTCAATAAATGTATAACACACTATAAGGACAATTTGACCACCAAAAGTAGTATAAAACTCCCCTCGAAACAAATCATCAGCCAGAGCGTTTTTAGTATCCACTCGCGTATCCGTCGGTCGCTAGCTCTCCTGTCCGGAGACAGAGACTCTCCTAGGCCTGTCATATTCGGTAGATCATAATTATTGACCTAAAATTTCAAATCATCTTTACGTCAATGTCAATATTTTTATAAAACAAAAAAAATATTTTATTTGTTACGATTATACAATTTCTATTCTTATATATTCCTGAAACTCAATAGTCAGTAAACTGCAGAACAAGTAAAGAATTTGGAAGTTCACGACAGGTAAGAAGTTACATTATCAAATCATTTGTCTCTACCAGTGAATTAATAATCAGCTACATATATGATTAGCAAGGTTTGCTCTATAGAAGAACTATATTTTGTTCTAGAAATTTACGAACCTTTTGACAATAATTCATCCTGTAGGAGAAGGTAGTATAAATAATATATTAGGTTAACTTTCTTTCTTATCGTTAGGTACCAAATATTATTTTTATAACACTGCAGTTATAGGTATGGAATACTGTAGCATGATGTAGTCGGATGAAGTCAATCATGCTAATACTAACCTTACACTATTGATTATTGCGTAAAGAGATTGTTATCAATTGTACATTTCTTGAAAATGTTTAAATGTATGGTTTTTGTGTATTAATATTGAAATAACTTTCTTTGGGAGTGGATCTAAAATAATATATTCCTACCTTGAATTATAGGTTAAAATTCACTTTTATATAAAAATTAACAGATTAAAATGACTTTTTATGAATATTTAATTTGCTTGTTGGTTGTATATTATTAAAACGAAAGTAATACAACATAATATGTAGATAAGATAAGACGCTCTTAATTGATATATTTTATTTTACTTTTTAAAAAGTTGCTGTTTCTCACCAGGTGAATTTCTCTTTTCGTTACAAACTTTCATTTTAATATATATATATATATTAATAATACTCGGTTTGTGTTGTTTGTAATAACAATAAACCACAACTTGTTCATTTCAGTGGCGTACCTAATTACGAGAGATTTGGGTGTCGTACCTCCCCCCTCCGTGACTTTTTTAAGATTGATTAACTACATTTCTGTACTCATTTCACAATAAATACTATAATATTTAGTTAATATTTTGTAGAAAAAAAAAATCCGAATCCCCTATGCTAGCTGTACATAAATACATTGTAGTCAACTCAGATGCATAAGTATCATCACTATTACAATATTCCACAACTATACCTATATATTGTATTGTGTCTATTAATAATTGTGGATGTGGTATTAGAATAAACCACCAAGCAGTTAAGCATTAACTGTATAACTGTAAATGTAAGTTGTGAAAATATTTCATCCCTCCCACCAAACACACACACACATAAACATGACCACATCATGCAACTGGGTCCATTTCACAAAGGTGAGCAAAATACTACAAAATTTAAATTTTGCTACTTCGTTAATAGTTAATAACATTTTATGTATATATTGTGTAGTTTTATAAGTGACGAATAAATAATAAGTTATGGAACCAAAAATAAAAATACATAATATTATTATCTTTTATTAGTTCCAGAATTATGATTATCGTTAATCAATTCAATGAGCCTACGACGTAGAACTATTACAGAATGTTATGTGGCTGGTACCATATTTCGAAAAAAGAGTTTTTGGCATTTTATTGGTTTATTTACAGTTAGACGTTTGTTGAACTCTAATGAAAACTATATATTACTGAATGATATTTTTTATGTATTTTTTTAAATATGGAAAACGAACAAGTGATACATTAGTAAAGAACTGGTCGCGCCATTTTTCCAGGGGCGCATTTAGGGGGGGGCAAAGGGGGCAATTGCCCCCGGCGGCAAATTTATAAGAGCGGCAATTTTTGTACCTATATATTTATTAAAAATTTTAAATTATAAATACAATTTTATCCTTTTACAGTATACACTATACGTGATACGTCTATAATAATACACATTGTATATATTTTGTGTTAAAAATTTAGAATTCTGTAATTTGTTTTAAAGTAATGTTAGCCATTAGGTACCAATAAATAATTTCAGGTTTGTTATGTTATAAAATAAATACAAACTACTTATGAAAACCCAAATCTATTATTATTACGTTGGATGCGGGATGGCGAGAACATTGATAACGTATTACGTAGTCCGTAGATGGATAATCGTTACCCCGCGGCCTGCCCGGTTCCATTATTATCAGTGTTTATTGTGTATTCTAAAAATAGTTGTTTCTTTGATTGTTCATTCTTCGTTTTGAAAATGTTTAGTCATTACTGATTTACTATTTAGTGATTTCATAACCGTCATTCGTCGTTCGTTTGCTGTTATAAGATAAGATTTTTTTAAAGTGGTTGTGTTTGAATTTTAAATTTAAATTAATTAATTATTAAAATATTAAATAGTATATTGTATATTGTTCGTACCAGACGTACCGCCAAGTCTTATGTACCTATCTTTAAATTTAAAGTATGGACGGTCGAAAAAGGCTAAGCGGTGCTAAGTATAAAAAAAATGCACTCATAAAAAAACAGAAACATACTGTTCTTTTAAACAGTTGTCTGAAAATTGATGACATGTTTAAATCTTCAACATTAACAACTGAAGGTAAATTGTTGTTTTATTTTGCTATTTTATTTATTTAGTATAAGTATTAACTATTAAGTATAAATACAGTTATTATATTTCAATGCTAAGTCATTTTTTTTAACCAAATAAAAGTTTGCTGTTTAGTGATTTTAATGTACACAGTTTGAAATACTATTTACCTATCTATAATAATCAGGTTTTTGAAACAATGTAACAAAAATACACTTAGAAAACTTAATAGCTTTTGGTTTATTGTAATGTGTATTCAAGTAACTTTAAATTAAAAAAAAAATATTCATCGATTTGTTAAAATGTCTTATACTAAATAGTTAATTTATTACTAGTCATAATAAAATTAATAATAATGAAGCAGTTTATAATAGTTACTTATTATGTAGTGATAAATACAAAT
>VUJU01005254.1:0-14504 GCA_009835225.1 Aphis craccivora
TCAGGCAGTTAAATTGTGTCCAGCCATGAATGCTAGTGCATTATATTACTCAATGAAGCTCAAAGTTCACAACTTCACAATATATAATGTAAACAACGAACGCCAATGTCACAACTATTGGTGGAATGAATGTGAGGGAGAGTTAGATGCATCAGTTTTTGTAAGTATTCTGTTATCTCATCTTGAAACCTATTGTATTAATATTGACCAAGAAGAAAAAAAAAATATTATTCTGTTTTCTGATGGATGTGGCTATCAAAATCGCAATTCTATTTTATCAAACGCACTTTTAAATTTTTCCGTCCAACATAATGTAGTTATTGAACAAAAATTCCTAATTAAAGGTCACACCCAAATGCCCTGTGATAGTGTACATAGTTCTATAGAGCGCAAGTTGAAAAACAAGGATATTCATCTTCCTTCAGATTATGTAAGAATAACTAAAGAAGCTAGAACCACTCCTTGTCCATACCAAGCAACATTACTTTATCATACATTTTTCAATGACTATAAAATAAACCAAACATATAAATCAATCAGACCAGGAAAAGGAAAGGGTGATCCTGAAGTTAGGGACATCAGAGCTCTTAAATATGATCCTGTAACTCAAATGATCTACTATAAACTTAATTTTAAGGATACATTTTATTTACCATTAACATTACCAAGAAACAAATATTTTGAGCTTATAGAACATTATCCTAAGCTGTATGCAAAACAAATTCCATTGACTCTATCCAAGTGGACAGACTTACAGAAGCTTAAGCATGTCTTGCCTGTTGACACCGATGCTTTTTATGACAGTTTACCACATGCAGACACATTAAAACAAAGAAAACACCAAGGAATATAATATTGTTACCTATTGTTAACTATTTGTATGTAATATGTATACTATAATTTATGATTTTTAATGAAAACAGTGAGACTGGTTTTTTTTTAAATATTTAATAAGAAAAAATATTTTATATTATTTTAAAAAGTTATTAATTGTAATTTTTGTTTTGTTATGATTTTAAGAAGTTGAAAAATTAGTATTTTAAAAAGTTATTATTATTTTATTTTGTTGAAATCTTATAAGTTGTCATTTTTATTTTGTTATTTTTTTGTTATTCTATACCTATATAAACTAAATAAAATATTGTGATTAAAAAAACATTGAAATTATAGTATAATTGAATACCTAAAAAAAAATTTTCTGTAGTTACAATACCACGTAAGTTAAAAAATAAATATTTTTTTAAACACGTATCTACAAGTAACAATACCACGTTTATAACTTTTGAAATGTAATAACCCGTAACTACAATAAAAAAAATTAATAACCACAAATATTAATAAAATTTGTCATATAATAGTTAAGCATCTGAAAGTAAAACTATATTAATTAAAAATATTACCTAATAATATCTTAAATAGAAATAAATTAGTTTTTAGTTGCTCCTGAAAAATGTATTGATTGTCAGTTACGTGTTGTTGCCAAATCAGTAGCGATATACATTCCGGATTATGTCTTGAGTGTTCAATCCATGGTATATCGTCTTTTTTCCAATCGTGGAAGACAAGTCCGCAGGAAAAACATTCTACAACATCTTTTACTCCTCTGTATATGAAACCACAATCAGCCAATAAATATTTATTTTGAGGTATTTTTTATGGTAATATATCATACGTTTTTATTCTGGATGTAAATGTAATGTATTGGGGATATGTTGGGAATGATTTGCTTCATACTAAAGAAACTAATGAATAAATGTCATTGCTAGTTTTTTGTAAGTTCATGTTTTTAAATGACATTGAAAATCAAAACGTATTACTATATAAAAAATATTCTTAACAGATAGAAAAATAAATATAAAACACAACCTTGGTTTAACGATGGTTAATTAGTTACTAAAATGTAAAGAAAAAATTAATTTTGTCACTAAAGAATTACAGCTCAGTGTAGCCAACATGTGTAAGTAATAAATTAATTGTAAATTGTTACTTTTAGTAGTCAGATTGTAACTTTTAAAACCATGATTTATTATAATTAGATTACAAAAAGATTGTAAAAATTCATTAACAAAAGATTGTAGTATATTTGATCATTTTAATCTAACGAACTTTAAAGTATTTCTAAACTAGATTGCATCCGTATAATTGTTTAAATTTAGATTTACAAAATCTAAAAAAAAAAAAATTCATTATTTTTGTGTAACAGATGATATAGGAACACAATTTTATAATATATTATACTTGTTGAGATTTTGAGTTACACAGTGAACGTGTGTAGAATTCTCTTTGTGAAAAAAAAGCTGCTTAGAACATACATGAGGGAAGAATAATAAAGGTGTAAGGGAACTTGGTCCCCTTAACATTTTGCAATCTCCCTGTAAAAAAGGTGCTCAGAACATACAAATATATACTACTAGCCTGTAATTCCAAATTACAATGTGCTTCTTTTCGCTGGTTTTCGTTTTTTTTTGGTTCTGGTACAAAGCTTACAATAACAATAAATTATTCTCTACAGATATTGTGCCAGTCGCATGGATTTGAGATCACATGTTGAACATTGAACTATATTTTTATCGTTTTCTTCTGAGCACACCAAATAATTTCCGTTATTTATAGTATTATCAACTGTACAAATATTATTGATTGTAGTGATAATATCTTCGTCATTGGTAGTAATATTTTCGTCGTCCGTAAAATTTCCCGTGTTTATATTATTATTAACTGTACAAATATCTTCGTTGATTGCAGTGATAATATCTTCGTCATTGGTAATAATATTTTCATCATTTTGATTAGTTGGGATAATGGAATTGTGATCTACCAACTTAAAAAGGCTCTCTTCATCATCTAAATCTTTTAAAATATATGGTGGTAGAAATTATGTATCTAAACCAACTTTCATTTTACGACCAAAAAGTGTTTCGTAAGGAGACCTATTTATACCTTTATGATAAGTTCGATTTTTCATCAGTTAAATAAATCTTAGATCTTCACTCCACTTTGAAGTATTATTGTCCCTCATGGCCTCATCCATGTCATCAACATATTTTGAATTTCCTGGTTTGCCCGTTTGCGTATTTACGAACTGTAACTGAGTTACGACGCAGTCGGATTGCCTACATGGTGGGTGGTTTAATTGCGTTTAATTAAATTTTTCCCAATGAAATTGACAACTTACTTGAATTACTTGAATAAGAATTAGGTACTAAGCTTGTAAGAATGCAAAACACAGTATATTTTTTGTTATATATAATCATGTGTGTTTATTCTCACATTAATTGAATATTTTTATATAACGTTTTACAATATATGTTTTTTTATACTTATAAGTGCTCTTCGAGCTACAAATATTTTAACTATTTATTTGATAAATAAATATTATCAGAACTCACGTATTGTGACGATATACGAATGACGGGTGGCAGCACTGTATTATACTATCAACTGTTGACCTGAACCGGTACTGCTTTACGACGGTGGCGCACTCCACTGATAGCGGTAATGAATAGCGCGTAATATCGGACGTCGACGAGTAACGGATGGCGTACACGTGACGGCGGCGGCCACAAAAATATATAGGCGGTAACGACTGGGATAGCTACTCTCCCTGGATATGTGATACTCAGCTTGTCAATACGTCGAGCGTATTACTAAGTATCACACACCAACAGCTATAATTGCGTACTACTCCTCTTATTTGTGCGTGTGTAGCTTGTCAATACGACTAGCGTATTATTACACACACTAATAAGAGGAGAGTAAAAAACGAATAGAAAAAGAAACGCGGGTTTTAAATTATCAACGTACAGATAACGGTTACATACATCGGTCGGTTATTGCGAGACGAGGTGAAGTGATTCCAATGTTGCCCTCAGCCGGTATTTCTGCATGTTTCGCTATAGATATGGGAGGCAGCATGGCGTTCCCGTATACGATATTAATTACGGTTTTCGATGTTTTGCAATACTTATTAGAAGTGGGCGGCTGCAAACTTTAATAAGGATGTATCTAGAGGAAGCTATTTCTCAAATTATTAACGATGTCCGATGTTAATTAATGTTATTAAATTGGTTTTCATCTTGTTGACGGAAAGCGCGTACTCCCGCACGCACTCTATGTAAAGCGCTGTTGCGGAGCTTGTTGTGGCCGTGTTGATGTCAAACGTGATGTTAGACATCATTTAAACAGGATTGTTGGTTCATAAAGGCTTCTAACCTTCTTTATAAAGCTACCACTAGCTTTATTATCGTTGTAGATGAGTTTAATGTTATAAAAAGGTGTTCATGACCGTTAGTCGTGGTAATCCACATGTACCTTGGGTTGCGCATGTGCGTTCTACTAGAGCGCGCATGCTGTTTCAAAAGAGAATTAATTTCGTCTCGTTACAAGCTTCATTACACACAAATTATTTAGTAAAACAAAGCTAGACCCAAAATTTGTCGCAGCATAGAAATGGTTTAAGTGCTTGAGATTCGACACCAGTTCGCAACTCAAACTGTAGTCGATAGGATTATGCGTTAGGTCCCCATACTAGGATAGGCAGGTGCAAACCCCGGGTTCCGGCGGCGATTTCACCCTAGATCCGATGGCGGCGCTTGGAATAGCATGGCTGCCTGATTTTATTTAAATTGTTTGCATTTTTTTCTCAAAATTTTTCAATTGATTATTGAAATTTAAAGCTATTGCTTTCTCTTAGACCGATAAACAAACACTTCTAAGTTTTTTTAATAATTATTCTATAAAGTTTAATATACTAATGTATATTAATATATTAATATATTAATTGTATATTAATGTAATATACAAATATACTAATTAATAATTAATGTACTTGTCCCACATAGCATTCTATATTCTTTTCAAATGTTATGAATATACTATTTAGAATGTATATATTTTCTATGTATATCCAACAATATGCTAAATATATCTATGGAATATAATTATTATATCAATATGTCTCGCTTGAGATGTACTATGAATATTTTAATAGAATCTATGAGTATATTCATAAGATATCCAAGGAAACATTTGGAAAATATTCATGGAATATGGCATTGGTATCCACACAGATATTAGTTTGATAGGAAGATGATCCAAGAAGTGATAAAATCTTTATAGTATATCTGCCAAGATATGTATTAGATATCTAAGGAATACACAATTAGATCATCAAAACTTATACATTGATCTAGTTTCTTAAATGTAACTGACATACATGAATAAATTATTTATATAGGGCAATAAAAATAAGTTTCATGATATGAAAGTAAAATAATTTTATCTTTATTAAATTATCAATTAAAAAAATCATATATATTCATAGATCTATAAAAAAAATAATTGAGTTAAACATTAACAATACCAATAAATAATAATATTTAAATAGATTGTTAAGTATATTATAATAATATGTTGATCTTAAACATTTTTCAAAATAGAAAAAAAATATAATAAGAGATCTATTAAACTATTAAACAAATAGGTTATACATATCATACCGAATATCAATAAAAATTTAATGGTATACAACATTATAATATAGGGTTTAAATTATACGAAAAAAAAAAATAACATAATTAGTATTTAAACTTTAAGATTACTATTGACAATATGTTAATCTTGTACATAAGTTTCAAAATAGAAAAAAAAATAATCTTTAATAAGTAATCAATTAAAACATTAAATAAGTAGATAATATGTACACTATTATACCAAATATCAATAAAAAAAGTAATTTTAATTTATACAATATTTTAATATACTATATGAATTATAAAATAATTAGCATTGCAGCTAAGTTAATCATTAATAATAGGTACATACAATATACAAATCAATAGTTATTATTATAAAAACAATAACTAATTTTAATAAGTGATCGATTACAATATTAAACAAATAAGTTATACATAGCATACTAAGGCTGGGGCCACACCATTAACTAAGATAATATGGACTGGCAACGATAGAATAATATGCGATCAGGTTTTAATACGGACTTTTTGTGGTGGGGGAAATTGTGAGGCTGAAGGCTGAAGGCTGTCGCTATCTATTGGACATAATTTCAAAATAAAATTCCTTATGATCTAAATATATAATTATAAAATTGTAAAATAAAAATAAGGTATACGCTCAGTGGCGGACCTAGGATTTTTTTATGGTGGGTGTTATTTTGTTAATAATAATAGTCCTAAATTTCTTATTATGTACTTACAACACAATTAAGCAATATAAAACTTATTTTTTATTTTATTTTATTTTTATATACTTTACGCCAATCGGCATTTAACAATAGTGCATGTAGGTAACAATTAAATAACAAATTAACAGTAATAAAGCTAAAAAGAAAAAAAACTATAACAAAAACTAGAGCGTACAAACAGCAAATGTAGCCTGAGAACGCAGCCAAAAAACTAGGGTACATTTAGATTAGAAACTCTGAGCATTCTATGAAGCGGATGATTGAAACCGTAGGCCGTAGAGTGATAGGGAACATAAAACTGGTCCAGGTTTCGTATTCCACGGGTAGGAACTTTGAATGGAATTTCAGCCAGTAAATTAGGAGCGTCTAAAGTACCATTTAGAAGGGAAGCTAAAAAGCGTACATCTATATCGGTGCGGCGAGAAGAGAGAGATGGGATATTAAATATAATCCGTAGTTGGACATAGTCACAGGGGGACACATCAGTTTTACTCACAAATGCTAAGTAGCTTAAAAAGCGATTTTGTACCTGCTCTAGCTTATGCTGGTGTCTTGCAAGGTACGGGTGCCATACCACAACTCCATATTCGATTATTGATCGTACTAAAGTAAGGTAGAGAGAACGAAGACAATTCACTGATGTGAAATGCTTTGTGTTGCGTTTAATAAATCCGAGAACTTTAAGAGCACGTGCTACTATCGCTTCAATATGTTGGTTAAATGAAAGAGAAGACGCATAAAGGATACCGAGGTCTTTAATTTGGAATACTTGCTTAAGTGGAAAGCCATTGATGGAATATGTTCTATTTGTGGATGAACGTGATTTAGTGAAGGTAATTGAATGACATTTGTCAAGATTAAGTACTAGCCCAAGACGATCTACCCAGGTAGAAAATAAATTAAGCTCCCTCTGTAGAATAGCCTGGTCAGCCGTAGAGTCAACTTTCAAAAATAGTTTAATGTCATCAGCAAAGAGAAGACATTTGGCCCTGTTTAGGTGTTGGGACAGAGAATTTATAAAAAGAGAGAACAACAGAGGACTTAGGTGCCCCCCTTGAGGAACACCTGATGGAATGTCGATTATGCAGGATGATACCCCAGCCACTCTAATAAATTGCTTCCTACCTGTATTATAGGATTTAAACCATCCGAGCAACGGATATCCGAGGCCTAGACGTTCTAATTCGTGAATAAGCAGCTCGTGGTTGACCCTATCGAATGCCTTTTTGAAATCAATGACTATAACGTCTATTTGAGAACCAGACTCAATATTCTCAATACTGTACGATAAAAAGGAAACACCATTTGTGGAAGTAGATTTTCCTGGCTTGAAACCATGCTGCTCATCGATCAATACATGATTAAGGCTACGCTTAACGCAATGGTAAACAACAGATTCAAATACCTTGGCAATATGTGAAATTGGTCTATAATTAGTGACGTCCAAAGCATCACCAGATTTCAAAACAGGCGTTACATAACAGATTTTCCAGATATCAGGGAACGTACTTTCATCCAGAGACCTTCTAAACAAAAGGAACATCGGGATATAGATAGACAGACGACAGTTTAAAAGAAAAAGGGCCGATATTGAATCCGGACCTGTAGAGGTTTTATTGCTCAGGGTAGATAGCGTTGAGAGAATATCCTCTGGTGAGAAGTGGCAATCTGATCGAAGATCAAATGGGAGACTATAAGGGCTACGTGATTGAGGCTGGTTTGAGGCAGAAGAACAGAAGACAGATTTAAAGTAGTCAGAGAAGAGGTTAGCAGATTCGGAAGGGTTGTTTGACGAATGATCACCAAAGCGTACTGAAACTGGAATTTCAGGATGTTGTTTAAGATCACGTACATATTTCCAGAAACTACGTGGAGAGTTGGACAATGCTCTTTCTGTTTTTCCAATATACACACGGTAATTTGATTTGGAGAGATATTTACATTTTGCCCGTAATTCAGAAAAAATATTATAGTCTAATGGTAATCCTGATTTTTTAAAAGTAAAATGAGCTCGGTTTTTTTGAAAAATTAAACTTTTTATTTCAGGAGATACCCAGAGAGGAAATTTATGTTCATGCAATGTTTTGAAAGGTACAAATTTATCAATGGCCTCCAAAAGCTTACTATTAAAGAAAGAGGCAGCATCGTTGGCGTTACGGTTAGAAAGTTCTGATGATACCCAGTCAGTACGTAATAAAAATTCATTTATAGGTCCATAGTCTACATTCTTAAAATCCCGAAACGTTCTAGGTGTAACGATATCCCGCGTACGTTCTAACACATAATTGATATCTAAAGGTGGGTGGTATGGATCAGAGATCACTAATGATTGGCTAGACTTATATACTGAAAGTTCACTTGAGTTAGAAAAAACTAAGTCCAGTAAGCTATCATGGGCATTAGTGAGAGAATTGACCTGGAAGAAGTTTAGGAAAGAGAACGAGTCTCCAATTAGAGCGGATGCACGTGTAGAGCACCCCAATATTTTGAGGCCAATGTTATCATGTGACCAAACGATGTCTGGCATGTTGTAATCGCCACAAATAATTATGTTACAAGAATAATATACAGATACTAGCTGTTCAACAGTTTGTGAGTGTTGTTCATACACGCCAGCACAAGAGTTAGGAGGTAGATAAATAGCACCAATTAAAAATTTAGTCTTTAAAAATGTTAGAGCTATAAAAACTTGTTCTACGTTTAAGCAATTATTGAGGATTAAGGAAGCATTAAGGTTGGATTTGACTGCAATAAGGACACCACCACCACGGGCGGATGAACTTGAGTATGAATTCCTGTCAAATCTGAAAATATGGAACCCAACGAAACCTAGTTCAGCGTTCCCTATGTCTGGCGTGAGCCAAGTTTCAGTTAATATAATTATGTCATAAGAATCAAATAAAATAAAGTTGCACCTGAGAGTGTAAAGTTTCGTTCTAAGGCCATGTACATTCTGATAGTAGGTTTTAAGAGAATTACAAACAATATTAGTATCTGAGGACACACATGTTTTTTTTAAAAACATAATTAGTATCAGTATTGATTAAGGGATTATGTGTAGAAAACTTATTAACAAAACTATTAAATTCAGTTAAAAAATTATCAGAAGATGACAAAGCGTTTTTACAGGTAATACAGTTTAAATGGTAAGAGGCATGCATGTTGGCTGTTGAGTAAAGTTAAGTTGAAGTAGATTTGATATCAGCTGGCCCTACCGTCGGCCAGCTACGTCGTTTTTTGGCTGCATCTTTGTAACTGACGGGACACCATTGACATACTTCACCACAAGATTTGATTCACCAGACTGCTTTCTACGCTCAAACTCAGCATGGGCTGATCGAAGAAGTTGACGTTCCATGAAAGTTTTATCCCAAACCAGCCGGAGACTATTAGAAATGTTACAACCATTTCGGATTGATTGTCTGAACTTTAGTAAAAGGTTGGCTGCCTCATCTTTGGATTTAAATATAAGTTTTAATGGGCGTGGCTTCTTAGAAAGGTGACCGTCAAGACGAACTACTTTGATATCTACAGGTAAGGTAGTATTGATGGAGGACAAGGCATTGGAGAGTTCAGTAGTATCATCAATGATTCGCTGACTGGGCGAAGAAGAACTTGATTCAGGAACATCATATGCAATAACGCTTAAATCACATGAATTTCTTTCCGAGATTTCACGTATGATTTTAGACGAGAAGTCATCGTTCACCGGAACTATATGGTCACCTTCAAATATAGCAATACGGGCTGCAAGTGAAGATACTTCATTGCGGAGTACCAGGTTGTCATTTTTTAAATCTGCCAACTGCTTAGTTACCGATGCCAAGCTCACCTGGAGTTCACGAAATTGAGAAGATTGCGATGCTTGCATTCCGGTAATAGCTTGCAAAAGATCACCATTTGTAGGGGTACCAGAACGGGTTGCCGGTTTAGAGCCAGTAGTTATCACGGGAAATTTAGATTTGTTGGTAGTAGACATAATCGGAGTGATTTAGTACGAAGGTGAAAAAATTACTAAGTCGGCGATGACAGCACTATGGCACGTGTGAAGCGTTAGATACTTGAACAATTATCTTTGCTCCTTAAAATATGCGAATAGCAACTCAATAAACAACCAGGTAGAAAAGTCAAAGGTAAACGCTAAGATAATAGCGTGACTTAGTGGGTGTTGTTGACCGTACCTTATTTTTGACACCACGAACAACAAGGCTGACAGATCAGCTGTTTTGTAATAACAAGATCGCAAACAGAGATTGATAAAATAATATACAACTCACGTGGTTCTGAGGACGGTGAAGATTCAAACGGACGCAGTAATATGACTGGACCACAAGTCAAATCGCAAATAGGTACGCACGAAAACTGTAGTAAGACGAGTAAAACTAATACAACGCTCAAAAAATGAAGACGGTAGGCAAATTAAACACGGACAAATACACAATGAGCTCACACTATCACTGACTTGATAATCTATATCTTATCTTCTTGAAAGGTGCAATTCCCCAATTGTTTAATGAGGTTGAAAATTAAATTTGTAATGCTGAGGTAAATATTGAATATAGAACATTTTGGTAACTCACAAAAAAAAAAAAAAAAATAGAAATAAAAATAGTTAAAAAAATATAATTTCATAGGAATCTACAAAAAGAATTAACAAAGAAAGTCCACAAAAAGTAATTAAGTGTAGGAGACAATTATTATGGCCAGCTGAGAACCACCCTACTTTAAATACAATTAAACTAACTAGTCATGAGGTAAATATTTATAAAAATGTTATTTACTTTAAATTATAAGTAAAATGTTTAAATAGTTACTTCAATTTTAACTTTGTAGTATTATGCAATTTTCAAATTTGTTGGTAATAGGTTTTGCATACAACAATTATTGAAAATGTAAATAATATAACACTGCTAAATGGTTGGTACCAGTATTTTGATAATGAGGTTTTGATATTTTTTACACTAAGCTTGATACAATGAGCAATTTTGTAAAAGTTATTGTTCAGAAACAAATAGTCATCACCAAAGACCATATTGTAAGATGCTATATATTAGACAATGTGTATTTAATTGAAAAGTGGACATTTAACTGGGTTCCCATGTTCTGAACATAAAACAGAAATCATGACATATATTATAACATATTATATAACGATTAGAATGAGACAACACACAGCATTACAAAATAGAGATCTTAAAAAAAAAAGCAGTTAATTGAAAAAAAAATCAAAATTAGTTAAACATTAAATCTACGATTACTATAATTTGTTAAACATAACTTTTAACAAATACCTAACACCTATTTATTTATGTGTACGACAGAATAAAATATAAGTTTAAACATTTTTAATATTACCTAACTTTTTGACTTTTGTATTTATTTAAGTATTTTTATCTAATGAAGTTGAATAATATTTTGCTATTTTATGTTATTTAATATGAAATACACAATACACATTATACTAATGTTACAATATACATACCTATCTATTAATTTCGAAATTTTATTACAGTTAGACAACCAGTTTGAAATTGAAAATTTGAAAAACTTAAACTACCGTCCGGTGGTCAACTGGTGGTTTAACGTCGGGTTTGTATTAGTTACGATAAACAATACTAGGATCGCTGCGGCCCGTTAAATTCCCCCACCTAAGAAACTACGTACTAAAACGTGATCGCACAACTACCACCCGCCGACCCGATCGTTACCTACCAGTCCATATTATCTTAGTTCATGGGCCACACATAGCGGTTGAGCCGCAGCGGTCGAACCGTGACATAATGCGGTCGTACGCGAACCGTGCACCGCGGTTGAACCGCGTATGTGTGAACGAGTATCCGGCGGTTGCATTTAAAATCAAAAAAATTGAATCCGCTATCAAATCGCGGCTCAACCGCTATGTGTGGCCCCGGCCTAATAAAAATTTAATAGTACTTATACAATGTTATAATATGTATTTAAGGTTTAAATTATATATTATACATAAAAAAATAACATAATAATTAGAATTTAAACTTTAATTTGGCAATACAGCCAATACTAATAATAATTGAAAGATAGTTACATTATAATAATATGTAAATCTTAATCATAAGTTTCAAAAAAAAAAATAAAATAATAATCTTAAATAAGTGATCATTTAAAATATTAAATAAATGGCAAATACATATTATACTGAGTATCAATTAACATCTTTTTTTACAATATTATAATATATACCTAAGGTTTAAATTATAAAAAAATAATAATAACATAACTATCGTTAAAACTTTAAGTTAACTATTAACAACACACACCTAATAAAAAAAATTATTTTTAGTGAGTTATTGAGTGATCAGTTATAAAATACATGTTAATTGGTATTATTATTACCTTTGGTTGATGTATAGTTATTTTTTTTTTACGTTCTTTAGCCTTTGCAAGCCATGTCCCAGCAATAATTTCAATATCTTTATCAGATTGATCTGGGTACTTTATTTTAACAGCACCTTAATATAAAATAATATTTATACAACTTAATTTGTATGAAATCATGAATCTATGTATAGTGTATACACTTTGGTAACAAAATATGATTAAAGAAATACCAAATGTCTGCGTAACAATAACAACTACCTAATCGTTCATAAAATTGGTTGATCTCTGGCTTTTGGGTCCGGAGAAAAAAATCGGAAAAAATGACTAAGTCCATATCAGTATACCATATCAACACCCTGCAGTTGCACAGAGCACTGCGATGAACAGCACACCATATTTTTATTAGGGGACAATTGTAATTTTGTTTATCAACATTAAACATACTCCAAAGGCCATTTTTAGAACCTGTGTTAATAGAAGCTCCATCAGTTATAATAGATGAACAAATTGTATGAAAATCAGTCCATGGCATAAAACGTTCAATACATTTTTTTATTGCATTATAATAACCACCTGCACCTTTTGACTCCGGTTCTTCAAATCCTATAAATATAAGTTAAACATTTGCATCAGCAGTTATCATTTTTGCCATCACATGTATATTATCAACTTGTGTCCTATCTACTGAGCCATCAACTCTAAGTGAGTTTGCTAAGCATGTTTTTAACTTGGTTTGAATACGTTGAAAATCTGAATTCACAATAATATTCAACATCTATTTATGGTTACTTGGAGTAATATACAATAAATCTCCTTCATTAACAGTAAATTTAACACAAGGTTTATTTATATCCAATGATTGACGTTTCATGAAAGCAATTTCACGAAATGGCCATGACTAAGAGCTAAGAGTTCCTCTCATAGCATCGTTGAAAACAGTGCACACGTATTTAGCAATTTGAAGTGCTCTTTTAGAATTTTGGTTCGAAAACATTTTATCTAAAGGTGCACATTGAGTGAGCTCAACTTTAGCCAAAGTACGTAAGCGGTCTACTTTTACAGATTCAGTGTGTTCAATTGATGTTAAATGAGCTTCTAAAATAGCAGTTCTAAAAACTGTTCCACCCTCACTACAAATACGAGGAATTTTATTGCGCAGTTTGGTGTGTTTTAAAACTGCATTTTGATTTCATAAGCAAATTTTACATCGAATTAACTTTCTACCTTTACCAATAACAGAACTTATTTTTTCAAAACAAGGATTCAATTGAATAAATGAGTAATGCTGATTTGTTCCAACAAAAGTATTAGAAACTTCATCATAATTATCACCATTAGTCCGAGAAACATTACTTGAAGCACACTCTATTAAATTACCATCACAACTGCCATCGACACTATCATTATCATCACCTAATTTAAATTACCAAAAATGAAATTAATTGTTAGTATAAGTTTATGACACGAATGACAAATTAAATTAATAACTATTATCAATAGCTAAATTTACATTTAGCTTGGGCGATTGAATAACATTATTATAAATACCAAAGACCAGGCGATGAGATTACACTGGAAATAACCGAACAATTTAAAATAACATGGAATATAAATATTAATTGAGGCGACAACACAATGTACTTCAGAACCAACCATTTAAAACGGCCCTTTTGAGAGGAGCGTCTAATCACAGGAATGGTGCAATGATTGCGCGCATGCGCGTGAACAATGTTTTGCAGCAACAACAGCTGCTTTATTCTATGGTTACTGCCTTATCAGTTATCCGTGGTTATCATACAAAATATTATAAACATTAAAATTAAAAATAATAACAAGTAATTTTTTTTTCAATGAAGCTAGTACTTAGTAGTCACTAGTCATTATTTATTATTTATTTAGAAGTCACACAAAATAGGTATATACAAAAATAATTGTCATTAATTGT
>VUJU01005255.1:0-14502 GCA_009835225.1 Aphis craccivora
AAGCCGACTTCCTATATTCACTCAAATTGAAATACATTTCGTTTTTTGTAACCCTAAAATTTGTAAGTATAAATTTTACAAAGTTCATTGTCGAATTTAAATTTAACTTATCATTAAATTATTACAGTGTCATAATCATAACTTCCACAGTTTTTAATTTTATATTCCGAAGAAGCAGCTTGTTTAAGTATTTCAATGAATATAAATGAATTTTGTATTAATTAGTCATAACTAAGGCTAGGATTTACATATACAACAAAATTATGTTTATTTACAACGTCTGATTATTGCTTTTGTCAGTAATGTCCACGAATTATATCATGATGGTGTTTTTATTTTGCATGTGTTTGTATATTCTGAACAAAATGAATATTATTGCATTTTTCGGCTATAAAAATGCAAATATGCATGATTTATGGTAAATTATGTTACTAGACATTTTTGAGTCATGTGATCATGTCGAACGGAGTTTAAGTAAATATAATTATAAATCAAGATCTAACAGAGGTTCGTTTAGTCATGTAATTGTTTTGTGCAATACATTTGAATAGTGTTAAAAGTGTTAAGAATAATATTTTATTAATTTTAAAACGTGTTATCATTATTTTTTTTTTTTAGTGTATAATATTTCATATTTTTGGTATTTATAATATTAATTACATATTTTAAAATTTTTTATTGTATATAAATCCTTACCTTAATTTTATTTATAACATATAGTCACTTAAATATGGTATCGTACACAGTTGTATACTTGTACTCTATTCGTATTTATAATTAAAAAAAGTAAAGTGGAAAAATATAAAAGTACTTACCTCACAAAATATTGTTCCACTTCATAAAATTATTAAATACTGAGAAAATATTCTCTTTACTACTAAGTTATAATTAATTAGCCACTCGTTCGAATTTTATACATCAAATTACTCAAAGAAATATTATTCTTCGAAATGTGAATAATAATAATAATATTTAATGATACATAAAAATGATGCTGCCCTTCAAAAGTGGTAGAATTTAAAATATAATAATGGTGAGAAAAAGAAAAAAATAATTTTTATGACTTAAAATATGTAAACAAATAGTTTTCCAACACTTTAAATAGTTTTTGATGTATTGAATGTCTTATGATAAAAAAAAATCACTCTGTATATTATTAAGTATTGAGATTTCGATTGGTTTTATGGTCGATTTCAATTGTACCTTGCTATTAAGTAGTCTATTATAACACATTTTCTAAAATTGTTGATAAATCATTGTATATAAAAAATAATTCCAATGCAAAAATTACACATGTCATGCTTGTTCATTTAAATAATCTACCTTTTTGGATTATTAAATTAAGAATGTCCAGATTGTTGGATTTCTCAAAAACATTTTAATATATTTTATATATCTTATTTTATAAAAACTTTAATTTTAAATGGCTGAAAAATTATGATATGTAATTTAGATACTTTTAAATTATTGTAATTCTTACTTATAACTTATAGGGAACCATGTATTCAATTTTCAATTTAATTGACCAAGAAATTTTTTTATCAACATTTAGAAAAAAATAACTTAAAAAAAAACTCTGGATAATCATTTTGCTATAAATAAGTTGGCGATGAAACTAGTCAATATGAAGGTCATTTTAATGGATTTGATAAATTTGAATTAAAAGTTAAATCATTCCATACGATAAATGATTATGAATGGTAAGACTGTTAGATATTTTTAAGGATATATTATTATTATGCATTTATATTGCTAGATAAGTATTTTTACTATTAGTTATAAGGTAGGTCGAATTGATTTTTGTTAAAAACAAATCACACAATTAGTTATATAATAATAATTATATTTTTAGTTTTTTAAAAGAAAATGTATGAGAAACATTAAAGGCCATGTATACCTATATACTCAAGCCGTAGTTATTAGAATTATAAATATTGTCATCGTTTGAACTATTTACAAACGTTTATAAAAGATTGTGCATACGTATTTTCAATATTTTTAAATTGTTATAGAAAAAAAAAAAAACATAGTGTGGTATCTTGAATTAAATTCATAATACGTAGTTTACAGTAGCTTACATTTTTGTTAAAACTTCTAAAATAAATTTATTAAAAAATTCCAAAATTTAAAGTTAATGTAAAAAAAAAAAACAAAAAGAGCTGAACATTTTAAAATTTAGATCATGTGTGTAGGTATTGGAAATATTTAATGAAAATTCAGACTCTAAGCTTATTTATTTTTAAATTATAATAAGAATAAAAAAACTCGATTTCGTCGAAAACTGATATTTCATATTAGTTTTTAACGATTATTTTGTAAAGTGCTGGAATTGTTTGTACTTTTGACTCCTCAAAATACCAACTAAATTATTTGGTACCCAAAACTATCATTAAATAGTTGTAAGAGAAATACTGAAGCATTTTAACAACATCAAAGGACAATGACAAATACATACAGAAAAAGAAATATATTACTTATTATAAAACGAATCGCTTCATTTAAATGCTAATATAATATAGTTAGGTAAGCATTTAATAATATAATTGGTATCTATTGAAAATAGTCAAAGAATGGTTGAAGAACTAAAAACTATTATTTAAAATACCGTGTATATTAATTTGATAATTATTTAAAATTTTTGTAATTTTTGAGTAGTAGAACAATATATTATCACTTGAGCCACGTTTATTTTAATATGTGATACAATATTATTAATCTTGATTTATATAAATATTTGAATAATTTATAACTTATAGTTATGTTTTATATTTTATGTATACCTAAACACATTTTAGAACGTTGTACAACGCAATTAATATTGTAATAGATAACTTTGACAGTCGACATTTTGAAGGCTATTATTAGTCAGAGCTAGTTATTTTAGTTTTCAGAAATTTCTGTTTCGTGATCAGTGTTACATAGGTACATACAATTTACTGATGCATGCTATGTGAATTATTGTTATTATATTACACAACTTTAGTTTTGTAATTATATGCTATAATTAAACATAGATTTAGTTGCTTAGATACGTTTATAAAACGTTTTATCGTTATCCATTATATAATTGGATATATTATACTATAGAGCAAAAAACAAAATAGCTTTATCATTTACTTAGTCAAAATTGGATGTGGAATGTAGAAAGGGAATTGATAAGGTAAAAAAAAATTGGTCTAATGATAATTAAATAGAAACTATATTCATTACTAAATATATAAAACTATATAGGTATCTAACGTTGCAATTTATTAAGTTTAAGTCATTCAATCAGTTCACAATCTTGTACTAGTGTAGGTAGTTTAATATAAAATAAATGTATTGAAATATAAAAACACCGTCTTAAATTGTTAGCTATAAATACATTTCATAACTTAATATCAATAACAATAATGGTTTAGTTTAAATGTAGTTACTTTACATGTATACTATAACAACAATCATAATGTAAAGTTAAGCATAATATTATATTTGATATACCTTCTTTTAATGATTTACAATTATATAAATTATGTGTACCAAGGTTAGTCATAAATGCATGTATTAATTATAATATTTTGTGCATTATATAATATATTATATGTGCATATACTTAGTTTATCAATAAAAATAGTTAAATACAATTATAATCAAATTTAGTCAATAATTGAGTATTTTTTTTTTTAATTTTACAATGTATGTAGTTTAATTTTCAATACCAGTAACTATGATATCGATGTATAAATTTTCTGGTTTTTTTAATTTTATGTCTGGGTGGTTTTATAATTTTCCGATGATGATGATGCACGTAATGTACCAAGAGAGGAACGTGAATGACATGTTTTTCACTGTAAACAATATTGTAAAATATATTAACTACAATTATAAAGAAATAAAATCAGTATAAATAATATATATATCGAAACTCTTTAATTTATATATTCATAATTTTTATTTTCAGATTTTCAACCAATTATTCAAATAAAAAAATACATTCATTTAGGTAACTTAAAAGTTGTTTACAATAATTATAATTATCATTTATTAATATTTTTTTTTTTTTTAATTTTTGCATTATTGTTAAAAAATTGAATACTTGCAGGTTATTACATTATTAGCGTAACAAAACAAAACAAACAAACAAAAAAAAAAAATTATTATATAAGATAAATGTTGATGTTGCATTTTGCATGTGTACCTATAATGTATAGTGTATATAATATATACTATATATAAAATAATGAAAAAAAATTATTTAATAGGATTCATTTTAAATTATTCTTCGGCGAGTAAAGAGCTTCATAATTTATATAATTAAACACTATCCGCCAACTAAAACTATAATAATACATTAAACTATAGTATGTAGATACAGTAATAAAATAAAATGCATTTATTCATTAAATATTTTTAAATATGTTCTAAGTATGCTCTTAAACTATTGTATATAATATGTAAAATTATTGATGAATGCTGTTTTAATAGGTATAGTGTATATATAAATACATATGTTCATGAACCATTTTAGCTGTCGAAGCAAATACAAAAGATTTAATTAAAAAAATTGCATTTAAAGGTTTTATTTGAGACAGAAAGAGATACAAAATTATATGCAATAATAAAATGAACATTTTATGTGATGGAAATGGAATTAACAAATATTATTTATTTCTTGTTTTTACATATCGACTAATACATTTTGACGGTCACAAACTTTTTTATACCCACCGAACGCCACAAGTTTAATTACTTGAAACCACTGTAGGGCAATGTTTTCACTATTTTGCAATGGTACAGCTGAGTTTTTATAATACGATACATAAATGTATAAAATTGTGATCAGTGAATTGTCCAGTTATTGTATAATATAAACAGGCGATTAAAGCTGCGATCAATACGTAATATTTATAATAGCGGTAAGTGACACTTTGTTGAGTCATTTCCATTTCAGTATATTTATTTTTAATTCGTTCGATTTTATTACATATATTGTTTTACATAAATAAATGCAATCGAATTTAGTTTATTTTGATTAATACAAAACGAAATTAATTTTTTCTTAAAATAGTACCTATATAATATTTATTCACTTGGATGTTTTTGTAAAATGTCGAAAGTATGGTTTTATTGCATGCTGTTTATAATTTTGTGTCACGCCGTCTATAAACTAGCAATGGTATTCTATAAAAATTACATATTTATTATTTACGAAGTATTTATTTTTATGAGAAGTTATCAAACGTAAAAGGTAATTTTAAAGTTATAACGAAAAACAGTAAATAATTTACGAATAGGTTAGTAATATCTTTAACGGACGTTTTCACGAATATCGATCACATCGATACCGCGACGAAAAAATAAATTTGATTCCAACTATATATTATATACTATTATTCTCCGATTGAGTCTAAATACAATATATCACGGTAAATAATAACATGGCTAATTTTCTTGTAAAGGAAATTTCGTTAAATGAACATTACGACACCTCTGGAGTATCGTGTGAATAGTTTGCGGATCCATTTGACGTAAGACATATTTTGTCACAAGCGTATATTTTCAAATCAAATTAATCATCGTGTAAAGGATACACTATTAGAAAATAATGTCGTAATACACAAAACTATGTGTGACCAATCAATGCACTTTAGATCAATATAATGCAAAATACGGAATGCGTACTTAAGTTTTTTTTTTTTTTTACTGTAAGTGTACCTATAGAAATTTTAATTTTTGAGCGTGTTTGTAATATCGTAAAATAAGTTTTTGTAGTATTGTAATTATCTTTAAATTTTATTATAACTAGTTGAAAGTCGTTTTACGCGTTTGAATAATAATTAAATGTCTAATTATTTTTTGATAAAAAATAATATAATATAAGCTTTATTCAACGAATTTTTACATAAAACATAATAAACAATAACCATTTTAGAATTAAAAATATAACATAATATTATATTACCTAAGTGTCTACTGTCTTCACACATATTTCCCTGTGGAATTAAATTCTAGTACCAATAGGTAATTATATTTATTTTTACATAATTTGAGAATATAACGATATGATATTATATATTATAATTATATCAAAATTTGAACGGTGAAACACAGTATCAAACAGTAGGTATCTAAGATTAAATTTTTTAAAACTAAAATTGTAATTAAGTAAAATAATATTTTCTTACTGTGTAGTATACGCTGCTGTAAAGGAAATGACTAGAACTGCGAGCAGTGAAATTATACTGAGAACCTGAAACAGATGATTACAGTGAATGTATTACATAACTAAAATTATTACAGTGAGTGAAGTTAAACGTTTATTATTTGTAAAGAACCGATTTTCCGTTTATTCGTCAATACGATGCTACAATTTTTGGTAAAAAAACGTTACGTTGTATCATTGTGAAATCTGTTTTGTTTTGTGTGTGTACAGGAAATAATTTAATAACGTTTATAATACTTTATATGCTCTACAGTGGTAATAAAATGAATTTGATTTAGTATAAATAATGTGAAACATAATAATACATATATGGAAAAATCGATTCCGGTATCCCAATAGAGGAAATCTATAATGTTAGATAACCAATATTTTGTCGACATATTTGATTGGTATGATAATTTATATATTATATTAAACACAGTACATAGTAATATAAATATAATATGTGAAGTATATTATGTATATAAAGAGAAATAAATAAAATGTAATCCGTTTCACAACAGTGCACAACAATGCAAACGAGATGTAACGACACATCGCGAATCAATAATTTTATTTTTTTAAATTTTTACCTATCATTATCTAATATTTTTTCTGTTCACGTACATTATCAATATTATAACTAGGTATAGGTGAACTAACGAAAACAAATATTTTATGCTCCGAGCGTGTTACGTTAGACCATGACGAACGTTACTTGTATATATAAGTCCAGGCATGTAGCCAGGATTTTAATTTTTGATTTTTGAGGGGTAGCTTGTTAAGGAGGGGGTTTAAACATGATTTTTCATTCTCTCAGTCAAAAATTAGAATAATTTATAGTAATACTTAATAAATAATTTATACGATTTTCATAAATTCTTAATAATTAAAAAAATTATGTATAATATAATATTAAATGATAAAAAATTAGAAACGATTAATCATCGAACTCATGTTTAATATTTTATATCACAAAAAAAACAATAGTAATTATTGCTATTAAAAATTTCAATAATGGTTACAATAATTATATTAGTTTGAGCACATAATTTTGTTAGATATTTTAAATTATAGTTATACAACATTGTAATCATGACGCTCTGAACCATTGTAATCATGCATCCTAGTTGATCATATAGTTGCTCGTTATGTTTTACAATACAATTTAAGGTGATTTTTTTTTTTTTTTTATCTCAAACCATTCATTACTATTAATATTTTTACGCAATTTTAAGTAATAATAAATAACAAACATTTACTAAAAAAATAATATCTTTTACTATTTTTTTTTTTACTGTACTTAAAATACATTTTTAAGTTATTTTAGTTTTTAAAAATGAACAAACACTTAGTTTTAAATTCCAAAGCATAAAATTACTAAGAGTACTGTTATATATTTCAATCCGACTGGACGAGTAGTTTATGATTTATGGATATTATTATGTAAAGATTAGATGAGTGAATATAGTTGACCAAAGTTTTGTGGGGTACTCCTGCATATACTTAACCTATGCCATCACACTTCCGCTCATCAAAACTTTCAATACTCATAAACTACTTGACCAAAGTATACATATCGAAATACTGCTTAAAATAAATATGAAAAATATGAAACTAAACATAATATAATTGTCATATTATATGTTATCTTGTAAAAAAGTAAACCAACTTAAAAAATGTTCTTGTAGAAAATTGTTGTCTTTTTATTACTCAAGATTATATACAATAAATATTTTCAAAAATTTAATTTGTTAAATTGAAAAGTTAATTATAAAATAATCACTTGGTACGATATTTTTGTAATTACTAAATAGTAAATAGTGTTTTATAAGACGTCGTGTAACGGTAAAACGTTTTTAGTTTTAATTTATGCAATATCAAGAATAACGATTCTATGAAGAGGTCCTTAAAATATTTCAGGAAGAGGTTAAAAAAAATTTGGATACATTTTATGGATACGTGAATACCTAAAAATATAATAGATACATTATATATTATTATATATTATATTTTATTATTACATTTTATTCTTCGTGGTATTTTAAGTGAATCAAATATCAAAATATCGTAGAGTAATTATAATTTTAATTACACCATGTGCGTCATTAGGCAAAAAGTTATTTTTACTATAAGCAAAATGCATAGTTAAATTTGAATTGAAATTGTCTATGGGTACTGTTTGCTTACGACGTTGGGACTCGTACATCTTATGTATGAAATGGCAATTATAGAGTATACAATATTATAATGCTATCGTTATTCCATGAAAGACTTGTATGTTATTTTCAAAATTACGTTTCTATTATGAAAGGATAACCACAATACTACCGCATTGGAGTTCACTAGTAAAACCACTATTATGTGCAACTGTAATATTTCGAAAATATGGAAACCTAAATTATTAGAATAATTGAATTGTATAATTTATTTAATATTTATGTGTATGTTTTTTTTTTTTTTAAAAGAAGTCACATCTGTTATAATTTTTTTTTTGTCAATCACCCACCTAGTGTATGTTCCTTAAATATTGCGATATTATTCTAACTATATATTGAGCAAAAACTATGAACAGAAAATTATTTAAAATTTTATTGTGATAGATTCCAACTATGGGTGATAGTATCGAATGCTTAATGGATATTTCACAGAAATACAATAATAGACACGGTTATTTGTGACTCCTTAGGCGAGAAGGTTTTTTTTTGCAAATACAAAAATAAATTATTATTAGTTATAAAAGTTACCAATTACTAATAATTAATAAATAATTATTACCTATATTAGTACCTCTAATGATATTGTTTATTCTCTTCCAAAAATCCTAAAGTTTTAAAATAAATATTTAAAAATTGAATTATATTTTTTGAAAGAATATTAAAATAAAAGTATTTTTATCATTAATAAAGGTAGTTACAATGTTTTAAATTTTTTATTATTACAGATGTAGACTACATAATTTCCAATACTTAAAATTCTCTTTTGATAACATTTTATAAGTACGTGATCTACAATCAAAATTAGTGTGGATGTAACTTACACAAAAATAGTAAACAGTTGTGCTCTGTTAAAAGAAACACATAAGTTTAGAAAAAATAACTAAAGAATTAGATATACACAGCAATTTGAAATATCTATTTTGAAAAAGAGAAATCTTATCACGAATAATCAAATTTTATCTGTGTTATAGAAAAGTATTCACATTCTTCGTGAGCTCATATTATAATTAATATTCTATTAATAGTTAGATTAATCGACATTAAATATCTACAGACAAAAAGTTTGGATTTATTTAAATATAATTTAATTATGCCCCAGACTGTTTTTCTAATATTAGATATATGTATATTAATAAGATTGAATATATTTATAAATTTATTATATCTATATCATCATTATAACAAAACAACGAATTAAAAATTATTTATCAAAGCCAATTTCATTAAAGTTTTTTAACTAATAATGTAGTACTTTACCATAGGTACGTATTATTGAAATGTTAAAATACTAAATAAAAATTAAATATTAATTTTTACTAGGCTACATATTAATATAATAATTACATATTGCACCATAACATCGATTAAATAGGTACAAAAATATAGGTTGAATACAACTTTTTTTTTAAATGTATGTTTATATAACTATAGTTTTGCGCTCACTTACTATTTATCAAGTACTATTTTCTACTGGATTTGAATAATGATAATACCTGTACTTTTTCAAATTGGTTTATTGCTCTCGGGGGGGGGGGGGATTTATTAAAAAAACGAGTTCATTAAATTTTACCTAGTGCAATACCTCGATTTTCAAGTACTTATTCAATGATTTACAATATTCGATATTTTCTGAGTATACCTTATTACGTATTATAATATGTACTGCCAATTATTGGCAATGATTTAAGAAATACCACCTTTTACGTTATCGAATCTCGGTTACATATTATCATTATAGCACCTATATGTGATAAGTTACCAATGTGTATTATTAGCTATTATAGATTTCGATAAGAGTTGTGAAAAAAGTTTGTTTAAAAATCGACTATGATTTTGTTGTAGTATAAATTAATGAAATCTGACAACAATTTATAAGAAGCTCGTGACCGCGTTGCATTGGCTGATAGTATATAATCCGCCGAAAGTCGTTTGAAAACATAATGTGCACGTTTTTTTGGATATTGTTAAATTTATGTAAGTAGGTACCGATAAAACTACCTAACTAACTAACTAATTAATTAATTAAATCCCGAATACTCACGCTCTTGTTGACCATTTTTGAATACGGGTGTGCGCACAAAATCACCTTAAAACAAACAACAACAATAATAATAATAGTTAGGTAAGAACAAACGATAATACTCCGCGAGGTCTATATAATCACATATATGAATGGCGTAAAATTGCAATATTGTAGTACAATGTCGCGCGTTTTTCGATGCACGTCGGAAAACTAATAGATGCCAATCTATACCAATATCATCAGAATGTTATTGCGAACACGTGCGAATGAAAATAACAGTAGTGGCGATCGTGAATCGTTTTTATATGACATTTCCCGCCTCTCGGTTTTCACTCGCGGAAATTCCGGCAGGTTTTCCGAAAGAAATTTCGACATAATTTGTGTATAAAATAATATAGAGTAGGTAAATAATTATACTTCAATAACTAATATAATATTACCATCTATATGACATCATGATATTACAATATCGCATAGGTACACATTTATACGGTAGTAAATAATAATATTATATCACACAGGGAGATTCGTTTATCATTATATTTTACAGTAAATTTTTCGTAACATATTACGTTCAATGTATTTAATAATATTCAATAGTTAAATACTATACATTCATCATAACATAAACAATTTTGTTGGTGTGTTTATCGTCATTAATTTTAAGTTGTTTTTTTTTCAATACAATTTACATTTTTAATTGAAGGGATTGGAACAACAACCAGGTAAATGCACTTTTTTCGAAAATGCACTTTTTCGTGAATTATTGTACAGGATAAAATTACATACATTTGGGTACTTGAGTTCAGCAACCAGATAAATCAGATAAATATTTTACCAAACAAAAATTTTATTTTGTTGTGAATATAATACATTTATGTCACCTGTTTTGTTATACCTAACTCAATTTAACACCTAAGGTACTGTTTTATTATATGTATTTAAAAGTAATAAAATTAAAATTTTCAATTTTTTTAAAATTACTATTAGTATAGTAGTATACCCTCAAAAAAAAAAAAAAAAATAATATTTTTGGCTCAACAACCAGATAAATCCATAGGTTTCATAATAATTTTGGACAACTTTTGTCTAGAGAAAAAAAAAGTTAACTAAATTCTAAGTCCACAGTATTATTTTTCATCATGTGGTTATTAGAAAAATTTAACTGTAACCCAACATGGAATGAAACGGTTTTTTATCAGCTTTGAAAAATTTCAAAAACTGGATTTACCTGGTTGTTGTTCTAAGCCCTTCAATTTTCTGAAAATGTTTATGAGCCTAAAAAAAAATAATATCGAATAACGCATGTTATTGTTATTGTCATTTAAGAATTAAAATATAAATAACGATAAAAAAATGTTAGATATAATATTTATTTTCTTTTTTTTTGTGTTGTGTTACAAAACTTAAAATTTTGAAAAATAAATCGCTTTTCCAATAAATTATTTTACTGATAAAATAACTCTATAATGATAATTTGTGATTTATTAACTAGTATTTTAGTGCCTGTATGGCTATGTATAAATATCTTTTGGAAAAGTTTTCGTGCCCACTTTTTAAGGTTTTTTAAAAAGACAGTGACTTATGATGTAATAAACTTGAAAGCTAAATCTCATTTAAAATATTAAAATAATTAAATCCGATCAGTGTATAATGCATTTTAATGCATGATGAGTGTAGTGTATAATATTTTGATGTATGATTATTAATGGTTTGCTAAGTATGTTTTATATATTTTTATGTGTAATCCAGAAAGTCAGATAAATATGTTTTGACTCTTAAAGATATTTTTGTTTAAATTTATGCTTGTATTATTCATCTGACTACTAAATATAAAGACGGTCTACTGTCTAGTTTGGATAACTTGCTTGATTACATGTTCAGAATGAATTACACATTATATAGGTACGTAGATAGGTGTATGGTTTTTTCGAAGTAATCATTATTAGCAGTTTTGTTATACACATGACATCCCACTTACGTTTCTATGTTTAAGCTATCAGTCACGTCAAATACGTATAATATAAAATATATACGTTTGTGTATATAATATATCATTCAACGATTGTGTTACTATTATATATCGTTACATAATTTATTATATTTTTAAAAAATATTTCCGAGATTATAAGCATGGTATTATAATATTATACACTCTAATGTATAATAATATTTATTATATTATACAATTGCAGATTACGAGATACATCCGAAACGTTGTAATAAATGTGATATATGAATGATAATATAACATAGTATCATTATCATATTACAATCAGGATTATTGGAGTTGTCAAAGTAATAATTATCGTGACAATTTCTAAAATGTATTCTTTTCATTATTATTTTTCATGACGTCTACTACAGTTCGTAATAGAAATTTAAAACATTTGTTGACAGGCAGTTTTCGATCAGGCAAACTAAGATATCATTCAATTTTATATTTGAGGATTTACTTTCAATGATACTTTCTAGTAATTTTTCTTAATTGAATATAGAAAAATACAAATATAAATCTAATATATTAATCCAAGAATAAATAAAAGCTGAGAATGAGAAGGTGTGTCAAGGCTACACCATATACACACACGCATATATGTACCTATAATGTATATTGTATAGGTTTCACACAAAAAAATCTACTTCCTCAAAGAAATATCTCTATTACGATTATTTACATTTTTTTTAAACATATTTTGAGTGGTTTTTGGCTATGTACAAAAATATTCAGCGAATTGTACATATTATTTTGGAATTTTTATATTATAATATTAAGATTTGTATGTATTAGTATACCAAGTTCTCATCAGACAGTAAAGAAAGTAATACGTAATCGAATTTGCCTTTATTCTTTAATCAACCAATTATGCGGTTACTCGGTAAAAACAACATATTATGGTTCGTTTGCATTAGAAATATTCAAATATATAGATCTCCGCCCCCGATATAAACTATAGTCGTTGCTCATTGAATGTTCATTACGAAGATACTTCAATGCAATAACTGCTGGTCCGTGTCCAGCGATAGCCGTATCGATTAGGAGCGTCGTGCTACTGACCGAGATTAGCAATTTTGTAATTTTTATAACCCCGTGGTTCCAACGCCCACTCCTTTTTTATTTGTCTATAGGCGCTGATTATCGAGTGTGTACTCCGTCTTAAATTGAGTAAGTCACTGTAATGCATATGTAATAAATTTAAATTCAATAGGTAATAATAAATTATTGCATACGAATAATAAGACGGTTTGTGAGCCTATACCTACAATGTACCATTAAGTTTTACTTAATGTGTATATTTTATTATTTATTTATCTAATAGGTAGTTATTTATTTTACCATTAAAGTAATATGATAGGCTGAATCAATATTATACAACTAAAACATTGAATTTATAACATATATTACTGTAGTTATTAATATTTGGTAAACGGTCACTTTGTACTGTCTATTGTTAAAAATATAGAACGTATAAAGTATATATTATAAATATAACTTTTATACCTAAGTGGCTAAGTAGTAACTAGTAAAATGATGTATAGTGTTAATTATTAAAATAGAAAAATTAAAAATTAAAATTAAATTGTTATAAAATATTTTAGGTAAATTAATAATAATCTAAATAATCAAAAATATCGTTTTATCATCAAACTACATGTAAAAATGTGTATAATATAAATATGTCAAAAGGTAGTATAAAATAAATATAGTATTTAGCTGTAATAGTTATTACTATTATAGATTTTTAAATTATTAGCTAATAAAAATAAAAATAAAAATAGTATAATATGGAAATACGAATATGTTAAATATGAATATCAAATGATAGCAAAAAATAGTAAAAAATATGTAAAACTACATGTTATGTATATAATTTTAAACATTTTATGTTTGTTATTTCTTTTCTTTGATGTTGGTTAGTGGTTACATAAAGTAAATAGCTTATTATTATCAGCAGTGTAGAATAATTTCTGTATTTTCTGAAGTCTATTGCCACATTCGTCCAATTGTATTACCCGATAATAGATGATAGAACGATATTATTGATTATTTAGATTATTATTAATATACAATATTTTAT
>VUJU01005256.1:0-14494 GCA_009835225.1 Aphis craccivora
TGAATTCTTACAATGTTTAGAATTCCATGGTATAGTGAAACTTCCATAACCAGTCAGTAAATTATTGAATATAATAGAATATTTTTTATAGTTTGAAATTTTTAATGCTAATATTATATTGTAATGATATTATATTAGCTAAATTTTTAAATGGGTACACCTAATTATAAATAGGCACCTATCATTAAATAGAAGTTCTTAATATATTAATTTTTTTATACAGTACTTAATTGATAAAAATAAAATAAAAAGCAAAAATCAAATAATAAGGGTTAAAACCGGTATTAACCGAAACCGAAACCGAAACCGAAATTTGATAATTTTGAAAACCGAAACCAGAACCGAAACCGAAATTTTGGATTTTTGAGAATCAAAACCGAAACCGAAACCCATAAAATCATAAAGGTTCCAGTCCCTATTTTAAACTAATGTGTTATGTGACAATTTAAAAGATATGATTTCAATTACACTATGTAACGTTATATGATTATCGTTTGTTAATATTTTGGCACCGGTATCCATTTTGACATACGAATATTGTATGCAAAATGTTAATTAAGCATCTCTAGGCCAAACGGACAGTATAAAACGTACCTTCCGACCAGCGGTCAGTATCAGTCTTCTGTCCGTCTTCAGTCGTACATATCCATTATACTCCGAAGAAACTCAAGTCAATCCACCAACAAAATCATCATGCAATTCCAAGTAAGTCTAAAGTCATATTTTAAATTACACACGTCATGAAATAATATGATTATTAATCGTCTGAAAAGTTTTTTTTTTTAAATTGTCTTTTCGATACAGTTAAATAATATTATATACTTTTTCATTAAAAAATAGTTTTTAAGCAATGTAAGATAATGTAATATTGTAAACACAGGCTAATGACCTTGTAGTTGAAGCTTTTACCTCTGAATAAAAAATATATGTTACCTATATTATACATTGTATACAGCCATGATTTTATAGTATACAAATATTTTCTGATTGTAAAATCAATGTTATGGTACAAAACTCCAGTTGAGTATCTATCCGAGTAGGTAAATAATCGTGGAACAAGCACTGTAAAAGGCGGTTATGTGATTTAATAAATAATAACTTATATTAATATATTATATAATACGTTCATCATTTTCCTGAAGGTATCTTTCGCTCTGCTCGCCATGGTCGTTTGCTTCGTCGCCGCCGAAACCAAGACATCGTCATCGATTCAATCAGAAGCCGACCGAAGTAAAAGAGGAATACTCGCCCCTTTGGTCGCTTCACCTTATGTGGCCCCAACATATGCCGCCGCCGCACCTTACGTAGCCGCATCTCCTTACGTGGCCGCATCTCCTTACGTGGCCGCTTCACCTTACGTGGCCGCACGGTATGCAGCCGCCCCATATTCTGCTGCAGTGGCTTCGCCGTTCTTCTCCTCTTACTCCGCTTATTCCGGCTACCCATACGTGGCCAAGACCTTGACTTCTCCGTACACAGCCGCTTACTACGTATAAGAGAACCTTCAGATGAACCACCCGAACCATGCTACTGACTTCAAATGTCTTGGATAAGACAAGCACTTATTTTTATTTAATTTATATATAGTATTAATATCATCCTGTATGATGATATTTTATACAACTCATAAAAAAAAAAAAAAAAAACAATGAAAAAATATTTCTATGTACCTACCTACTAAAAATTGTTGTATGTTTATGCGAATAAAAATTTAGTTTATCAAATAATAATTGTTGTGGTTTATTTTTTGTTTATTGTCTATGATTATTGTATCATTTAGTTTATTATGAACCACGGGTCTATAATAAAATTATTAATGGACCCCCTTCACAATTTTTTTCTACTACCTTTTTTTTTACATCTCGTATTGTCATAACCAAAATGATAATAATTATTTTATATATTATAAATTACATAAGTAGACAATAGACATAAAAAAAGATATACACTTAGAATTGTATCTTTTCACTTATTGACGTGTATTATGTGTTAAGTTTGCGTGGACCTCGGACATGATTATTGCATTCCCTCAAAGGGTAAGAGCCGCTGTTATAGATTTACTTTTATATCTATTTCATATTTTTCGAATACAATATATTCAACACTTTTATCGTTAGTATATACATTTTATTGTTTTATTGAAACAGAAACGATTTTGAGTTTTTTGTTTTTGAGTTTTTCTAACGTTTTTGAGTTTTTATTTAAATATATCAACATCTTGTAAAAATAAAATAAGGACACTCTTTATATGATATACAAATTTAAATAATTGAAAATATGATGCTTAAGTTTTATTGAAATAATAGTAAATTCAGTACCTATTTGGTTAAATTAATTTCTGAAGGGGGAAAAGAAGCATGTCTACTTCATAAACCGATAGTTATATATTAATTATAATTATGTATAATAGATTTATATACATATTGTTTAGTTTACATTCCAGAATAAAATAATTAAAAACCCGAATCAAGGGGGTCGGGGACACGCTTTTGAGGCCCATCTTTATCTCTAAAATATATTATTTTAATTTTACAATTAAAACAGTATTCAAAACGGTTTTTAAAAAATGATTTTAGTGGGTAATGTATAGGTAATTAATAATTATATAATAAAAATTCTTTAGTGACCAATACAGGGTTTTCTTTTAATATACATAAAATTTTATCATGAATCATTACATAATTATTAATTTTATAGTACAAAATTATTCAATAATAGTCTTTAAAATGTAGGGATATCTATAATTTATTTTGAAGTTAAAATCGAAAGGAGGCCTACTACGTTGATGCCTGATGGTGACCTGAAGCCTAATCGATCCTTAATCCTAATTTGAATAATCATGCCTAATATAATATATGTAAACATTGTAAACACTAAAGAGGCATCTGTATTGTTATAAACTTATATAATAATAACTTATACCGTACGTACACAGGGGCAGCAAATGCAGCAAATACTACATATGAATATTTTTTTGATAGCTAAGTTACAGGCCAGGTTTATCTAATAATAGCGGTTTTACCATTGATTATAGAATAGACATTTTAAAATCAATGATATTACGTACAGTTTTGTTCAGTATCTACGTATCTACTTTTCAAAATAAATCAAAGTTAATCTATATATTATATATAAACAAATAGTGTTTATTAAAATTTCCTCATAAGTTGTATTACTGGAAATTGAAAAAAAACGTTTTAGAGTAAAGCCACGTAGGTTTTTTTATTGATCGATTGAAGATTTAACTTTTGACAAAATTAGATATTTATTTTAAAATCAACAATTTATTGCGAGTTGTTAAAAATGAATTTGACACCTCGATTCGTAAAATAAATTCGTATTTCGTCTACTTGTTGCTATACGGTGTCCAATATACTACAGACTATACCTATAGAGTTATATTTTTATCGCATGACGGAAAACCTATCTAAATTACCTTTACCTATTAGGCATTCTAGACTCAAGAAGGTACTTTTTTCTAAAAAAACTTTTCTCCGCCGTCTTCCACGTCCAACCCGCAACCGTGCTAGAGCAGTAGCGCTCTACGTCACGAGTCATGACTCATGAAGCAGGACGAGTGGTTATCTGGTATAGCGATAACCGGTGAAACTCCAATTCGGGTTGAGGTCTACAACGCTACCTATTATAAACGGATGCAAAAATCGAGTCTTCTCCCACCCTAAAAACAATAAAAAAAAAAAATAATAACGTCATTGGCTGCTAGTACAGTGTTGCAAAATTAGATATTAAGAAAGTGTATTGAAACGACGGCTATCGAAAAAACTATCGAATGAGACGACTCGATAGCGCCTGAAACTTTTTTAAAAGATCGACCGCTTCTCAATAGCCTATAACGGCCAGAATTTTCGAGACTCGGATTATACTCGGATGAAAGATTCAAAAGATTCGATCGGTGCAAAGTGTTCGTCCAACAACAAAACAAATAATAATTAGAAATCGGAATCGTTGCGACGGTGTATAGTAACCGAAACCGAACGCGGTCATCCGTCATCGGCACAAAAAAACAAATACCGCCGGGTCCACGACAGTCTCCGCAGCTGCGAGGGGCCGCGCGTGCCGCCGAATCCACTCGGACGGCTTACGCCGTTTTATTGTTATTTCGTTTACCGTCTACCGGGAAACGCCGAAAATGTCTGCAGAACAACGTCCCCGCGGGCCGCGGTAATTTTTTTTTTTCCCCCCGAGCGAGACATTACCGTGCACACTGCACGACGAACTGATATCGTTATTGCCCAACTCGTTCCGCGATAGGCGGTTGATAGTGGACCGACGCTCAGGACACGTCACGGACCGCCGCCACGGCGACGCCATAGCGCCCGCCCGGAATCGCGGCCGATACTTTGCTCGGCACTACCTATCGTCTTCCCCGCCGCGCCACAGTCGCCCAGCCATCGATTAATAATAGTAATAGATGATATTGTTATTAAAATCATCGCGATTGATGTTTTCCCGATATCGTCTGCCGCGGACCGCGATATTATTATTACTATTATTATTTATTATTATTATTAATACGGCGCGTTATTAACACTATTATTATTATTATTATTATTATTATCGTTGTACGGGTTGCGCGGATCACATGGTTTAAGTTCCACCACGATAACGGTTATCATCGTCTGTCGTGTCCATTACGGTCGTGTCGCCGCGGCGTTGACGGTGTTGTTGTTGTTGTGTTCCGTTGTAGCAGCACAAAGCCCGAGTTTTGTTATTGTCGTCGCCGTCCGTTCGGCGTTTGTTCCGCGTTCAAAGTCGCCATCGCCGGTTAACCGTCGCGCGGCACTCGGTCGTTTCGTCGGCGTCGTGCACGACAAAGAAGTGGTTCGTGTCGTCAGCAGTGCGTCCATCGGTGGCGTCCGTCGTCGGGGCCGCCGCGGACGGCGTCGTTGCCGCGACGATCGTCGGCAGTTTTCAGCAAACGTACTCGACTCGGGGACGGCACTCGCACAACAAGTGGCCGACATCCGGTGCGCGGATCACGTCCTCTCGTGAGACACGGTTAGACACCGTTTTTTTTTTTTTAACAATGTACCTACTATCGTTTTGTGATTAATAATTGTCGACGTAGACACTGGCCCTGGAACCTGGGGATATAACGATATCGTTAGGTGGTAATCTGCCCCGTGAACGTTTGACTGAGTTGCTCGGCTGTGCGTCTGCTCCGATGGTATGAAGTGATCGAGCCGTGTCTGTCTCTGTTGATTCGGCTCGTGCGCTTCAGGATTGGTCGTGTGTTGATTTGAGATGAGATCTTTGTCAGTGTCTTCGGTCCGTGTACCCACTCCTGAGGGTTCTGATTAATCTGTCTTCTATCGACGACGACATGTGTATTTCGGTTATTGTGTTTAATTGCAAGACATATTATAATAATTGTCTACCAGTTATTTTTCATTTAAGTTTACCGTGATGCGGTTTGGCAATTAAAATAGGTTTAACTTATTAGGTACCAGGTTTTATTTTGCAACTAATAGCTAACTGTTTTCATATATTAATGTATTTTTGATTCAACTATCTGTATACTGAAATGACTGGTTTATTATGTTGTGTTTGAGTAAGAAACCGACATTTACATTTCACTATGAACAATTACATATTTATAATAACTGTTTGGGTAGTATTCAAACAAGTCGACAACTGTAAGTATAAATTATCCAAATACCCATCTACATAAAGTATATTGAGTTTGCATTAGGATATTATCTATCTGCATTAACATGCTTAACAGTTTAGACACTGTATATTTACTATGAATAATGTGTTCTGTATACATTTTTACAATTGAAATATATATTATGAAGATATTCAAATAATTTAAGTTCCAACTCTAGAAATTCACTAATAGTAGGTCACGACTCAGAGCCCGAAAGTGGGTCACAAATAAATTTTTAGTGGATCATTAATTTTTTTTTTTTTGTCATGTTAAACAGTTACAAAATGTTAATAAACAATTTATGTATCTATAAAAGGTTTTGAATTTATATTCTTCATTTATTTTCAGTAGGTAATTTTTATCCAAAGTAAATTAATTATCAAACCCTTAGAAATTAGCTTTAGTTCAACTTTGGGTCAATATATTTAGTATTATATTATATTGGTACCTATATAATTAAATTGTGATATTTGTTTATAATAACCTACTTATTGTTACCTATAATTGTAGTAGTACATAAAAACCACATTATATAATGCTATTAAACAAATATTTAAATGCAAATTCAGATTAATAATACTGTATGGTCAGTATGTATAGTTAATATTCTGTATAACGTATCACTTAATAACTAATAAGTAGTAAAAATAAAGTATCTTTTGTTTTAAACAATAAATTATCTGATTATTGTTTACTAAATACATGATTTATCATTAATCATTCACTCTCATTTCTCATCTAACTTATATGCTTCAAAATCATAAAAACACTACATTTTCATTACTTGGCCACGGTAATTTTATTACTCTGATTTAAATAGGTATATATCATGTTATTAGTTATTAGTGAGTAATAACTATTTAACTATTCAATTTCAATAAACACTTCATAATTAAGTGTACCTAGTTATCGAGCTAGTTATTCTATATCTCGTTTCGTTAAATTGTCAATTTTTAACTGTAGGTATGGAAATAAACATTATTCCAATAATTATTAATTTTTAGTACTTCATTTTGTTACTGATATTTATTAATTTTTGTTCCTGCAGTGCATTACATTTTTATTCAATTTATCATTAGTAGAATTATTATTTTTAACTATTTTTGTTTTATGGTTAGAAGATATTAAAGTAGTATTTAATAAGTGTCTATATTTATTGATTATTAATTTTTAAAAAAAATATTGGTTTACAATTTTGATATTACCTAACTATTTAATTTATTGTTTAAGATTTATAAAATATTTTTATTTTTCCCTAATAGTTATCAGAGTAATTATCTAATACCTAATAAATATAAAATATAATATATAGGTAACTGAATGTTAATTAAATGTCAAAAATATAATATAAATATATGTTTACCTAGGTATTTTTTTATTTAAAAATACATGGTACCTAGTCTTAGAAATATTTTGGTAGTCAAGATGACCTGAAAATACCCTATATTTTACCAAAGAAAATAAGAACAAATACGGCTTATACTAAAGATTGGCTAATGTAATATTAAGTGCACTATTTTTACTAAACTATACAGTATACATCTAGATGTTCATGATGGCAGGATATACCTTATAAGTACTTGCAAAACTTAAATAATTATAAAACCTATTAAATTAATGGTTATTGAAATAAATAAAAATAAACCGAAAATAAACAAACAAATAATGTAAAACATACCAAGTTTCGATAAATATAATAATATATATGAGAACATGTACTTAGTATATGAATTTTTTATGACTTAAAAATCATACCCAACATATTAATTTGCTATTGTTTACTTATTAAACAATTTTTATAAAAAAAATAATTTATTTGTTGTTTTACATAATAGCAAGCGTTATAGGTACCTACTCTATAAGGCTGAAATCAAAATAATTAAATAGTATTGATTTTAAAATATAAATAAGTACCTAAGTGTTTTAAGTATGTAGCTCACATTTTTATTGAATCTATAGTTACCCCTATCAAATAAAATATATTTTATCTATATAATATGTTTTTTTTAGTTCAGTAATATTTGTATAAGTTATAGTAAAATGTCAATGTAAAAATATTAAATTTGTTGATTATCTATAAATAAAGTTTGTCATTATAATTATAGTATATTTTTTTTTACAGTGCATGAGGTCTCAAACTGGAAAGAAGCCATTTCCATGTAAGGTTCATTCAAATTTTTCATGGTTAATGTCAAATTTAAATGTACACATGAGTTCTCGCACGGGAGAAAAACCATATACATGTGAGATCTGCTCAAAATCGTTTACTTTAAACCAGCAACTCATTACTCACATGAGGTCTCACACTGGAGAGAAGCCTTTTTCATGTGAGGTTTGTCTAAAACCTTTCTCTACAAATGGCAATTTAAAAATACATATGAGGTCTCACACGGGAGAGAAACCATTTTCATGTGATGTTTGCTTAAAAACGTTTACCTTAAATCAGCAACTAATTACTCACAAAAGGTCTCACACTGGAGAGAAGCCATTTTCTTGTGAGGTCTGTCTTAAATGTTTTTCTACAAATGGCAATTTGAAAGTTCATATGAGGTCTCACACAGGAGAAAAACCGTTTTCATGTGAGGTCTGTCTAAAATCATTTACTCTTAACCAGCAACTAATTACTCACATGAAGTCGCACACGGGAGAGAAATCATTTTCGTGTGAGGTGTGTCTAAAATCATTTCCTGTCAATGGTTCATTAATCAAACATATGAGAGTCCATGCAGATAAGAAGCCGTTTTCTTGTGATCCATGTAAAAAATGTTTTCCCCAAAATGGTCAACTTGTATCACATACAAGAATTCCAGAAGACCCAAGGATGCTAGAGGATAATGCTAATTGTATGATGTCGACTTACAAAAAGTCCTTTAATTTAAACAGTAATATTTATTAATTGACTGTTCAAAACAATAAATTGTCTTAAATATAAGTTTTTAACATTTAATAAAAATAACTTTTGATGCTTAAATATATGTTTATATTTATTTATTAATTTAAAATAATTTGCTAGTGCAAATAATCTATAAAAACAATATTGTTATACTCAATACATTATATTATTTTTACATTTACATTTTTTTTTTTTTTTTTTTGAAACTATTTGCTTACACAATTTAATACTATTGATATTATATTTTTTAATATGACGTGAATGCATTTTTAATGAATTGTAATAATACAATTATTTTAAATACTTAGTAACTTACGTCCTTCACTGGGCTTATATTATAACCCAAAGGTGTAATCATCGCAGTTCATCTTGCCTTTTGGATTACGCTATTTGTGAGGGTTAATTCTTGGTGGTATATCATTGTGTGTACCTAATTTGAATAAAATTTTGATTTTCTCATTTTTATTCAAATTTTAATGTGATCATTAAATATGACTAGAGCAATCTATCCTTAATAAACGGTCAAAAGGTCAATATGAACTGCATAGATTATGTCTAACATGACGTACTTACTGCTTTGGTCTTAGATAATACTTCTATAATATGATCTAAGACATATTGTATTTATTGTAATTAAGTTAACCACTGCGTAAATCTATTCATTTAGTAATAACTAATTTTGGAACGCATTGTTTTAGATAGAATGTATTGCTGTGAAAATATACAGAGAAAATATTGAATTCATGATAGTTATAATGGTTAGTATTTTTATATTATTGTAGAAAAATCAAAGTGATATGCAATGTCATATAAAATATTGGAGTATTTACCGTAATCAGTTTCCAACACTGATGAAATACGCTGAAAATGTTTTGTTTTTAATACGTTGTAATGCTGTATATTTTTTTTTACATCAATGTAATAATATATTTTCTCAAAAAACTAAGATCTAAAATAAAGATATCCCATTTTATTGTAAATCAAACTTACTCAATATGTAATAAGTATTTAATATTTATGATCATTTTTGATTAATTTATATAGATGCCAATTAAAAATGTACGTATCACTTAAAATACTACTCTTCGATTTTTTATTTTTATCGTTTTTATTGCTTTAGATTCAAGCTGAATGAGAAATGTATTGGTTTTACAATGATGTGTTATTTTATTTTTATTAAGAACCCTATCTCAAGTATTACAGTATCTATAGAAAAAACAAGTCTTCAACAAGTTCTTTGTAGGTGATAACAACATTTTATACCAGAAATTTCATCTAATATTCTTACTGACTTATTTGTTCATATTAGTTTCTTACAGCGTAATCAGATTTTCAACAAAATGTTCTATAATCTATTATTTTGGTGTTAAAAAAAAAATCATAAGACATTAAATTTTGTCAATTATTAATTTTATTTATATATGAAATATGAATACATTTTCAAAATAATTACAATTTTTGTGTCATGAATAGTATTCTAAAGATTTACCCAAATATTTAAAATGTATTTTTAATAATTTCATAATTACATAATTGGAAATTATTATGAAATTTTTATCAGTGTTCAATTTTGTTTCAAATAACTACCATCTTTTTATTCATATAGTCCCTAAATTTAGATGTTAGTTGATAATTTATAAAATGTATTGCAGGATTACTAATATTCTTTAAAGTTGACCTGATTGTGTTTATGAAATTATTGTTCATTTTATTTGAACTCTTTTATTGATTTTTAAATTCGTTATTAGTTTAGGTGGTTTGAATTTGGGATAATTTTGAAAAATTGCAATATACGAGTATTTGGGTAATTTAGTATAACTAACGTCTTCGGGAGATTGATTTTAAAACATAGTAATGTGTTAAAGTGACCTTTTTTTAATATCCTAGTATGTGTTTAGTCAATATTTCATCAATCCATTTCCCTCTTATTTTAACAGACTTGGGACTGTCTATTAATTCCACGAGTATGATTAAAAATGGTTTGTTTTTTGCTATATAAAAATCTTAATAATTTAAATGATAAAAAATAATAAAAATTTAATATTAATTAATAAAAATATATGTTTTTAACAAATTTTATTCCCGGAAATGTCTTAAGTTTTTAATTTTTAATTCTTAAATATATATAAAATTCTCTATTGATTTAATACATTTTTAACAGTTTTATTTTTTATCGTTCTTTCCCAAACACATAAGAAACTCACCCAAACACATAACGTCCATTAGTTTGGTCCTTTAAAAAAAAAAAGAAAATTGAAAATGAAAAACGTTCACTTAGATTAGGTTAAGTTTATCTACTCTAACACAATATTAAAGAATTTCTTTCAGCCAGTCAAACATAATAATTTATTATCATTTATCAATATAATATGCGAATTAATGCATTTACTTTTAGTAAGTGAAATTGAGTATAACGTTCAATCTACAAAAGATTGTCATATTCGGCAGAAATTTACATATTCAAATTGTTTTATGATATCGGAAAATATAACAACTGAACATTTGAAAAAAAAATATTAATTGTTTTGTAAGTATAATGTACCTATATTGCCTATACGTTACGCCGCAACACGTTCAGTTTTTTTTTTTTAATAATGAAGTAAACAAAACGGGTAACTGGCGCTTAAGAGCTCAGTATATTGTTAATTATATCAAGTTATATCAGTCGAAACTTTATTAACCTCAGCGGAGAATAATGATTTAACATTTTAGTATGTATAAATTAAAAACTAAAAGCGTACCTGAACTGATCATAATATTCGTGTTGTAAATTGACAAAGTTTTTCATTAGCGAATAAACCAAAATTAAGATTCTCTATTTTATTGCAATTTTACAATTTTTTATACTTCTTAAAAGTATCTAACAATTAATATACTCTATGTTTTGAATATGAAGGTAAATAAAAAATTGTTTTGGCAGGAAGAAATTTCAGGACGGGAGTTGTAAATTCCTAACCCGACGTACACCATTGGTTTATTAAGTCAAATGTTAGTAATTTCTATTTTAATTCTGTAAATATATTATTTATTAACTATAAACGTATAATTGGTTTTATATTAAATATATTATTATTAAATAATGAATCTTGTATTTATCTAACTTAACTTAGGTATTTCAAAATGATATGAAATAATCTATAAACTAAGGTTTTAGGTTTATACTTTATTTTATTGACAGACTGTAGAATGTTTCGATTTGTTAAATATCATTTAATATTTATTTTTACACTATCTTTTTGATTACGATTTCTTAGAATACCATAATATCTACTAAACTCGATGAAATATTAAGTGATTTTCAAATCAATATATGAAAGAATAATTTTTCGCTTAAAACGGTTTTAAAAAAAAGTTCGATTTATTCATACGACATAGTTACATACCTACATCGGCCAGTGGCCACGCGACGGGTCACGAGTCACGACGTATAGGTAGTTTCCGTGACAATTGTCTCGACGCATTGCAGTTGGATATACATATATTAATGTTAAACTTATTTAGTGCGCGTGATCCCATCACTATATAATAATATCATCATCCACCGATTTCTATTGTTGCAGTTTATTCCGCATGTTTGTATAATTTGTGCGTGTCCGTGCACGGTTTACACAACTACATATATTACTATAGTATTGTAATGCTTGCCGTAAATCGATGTATCGTATAGTATGTGTGTATTAGACGTTCACACTATGTGTACAAAAAAATCTACACACTAAAAATTGTTGGTTAATTTAAAAATATTATTATAATTTATATTAATAGAAAAAATGTACGACTAAATTAGTAACCACTCCGCCGTGCAATTAGTTAGGTGTCGTTAATATAGTTACAGTGCACCTGATTATTGAGTAGGTTCTTGCCAAATGTGATTAAACTCGATCGATCAACAGTAATAATCATTGCATGTGAATAATGAAAAAAATAAAAATTGTAATCAAATAGGTATAATTCTAATAAATATTATATTCCAATAAAAATTAGAGGTGAGTTATCCCTAAAAAAAAGTATTCCGCACGCCTCGCGAAAAAATTCTGACCAAGCCGTCGTGTGCTTGGGTGTATTTATATATAGGTGTAAATAATGAAGTTGTTCGCGAGTGTAACCGGCCAATTAACTCGGCACAAGTCAGACACTGTAATCCGCGACGCATCTGAGCGACTCGAGGGCGTAGATATCCGTCACGAACATCATTTATATGAGCGCGCGGCCAGTGGCCAATGCATTATGCGATTATTATAATATATACGCCTGTGAGATGATAATATATGGGCATTGAACGCGTGGTCGACGGGCATAGGATCGTGACCGGTAACCCTGGTTTTTATACCGCTTTGTCCGGGAACAGAAGGAATATAAATATTTAATAGAAAAAAAATCGATCGTAATGCGTGTAGTTACATTACATATTATATATGGTAAGGTACCTAGTATAAAACAAATGATTGCAGTGACTGTTTGGACATTAGAAGGAAACGTTTGCGTGCGTTTATCGTGTACGGTAGTTGTGTGTGTGTGTGTGTGTGTGTGTGTGTGTGTGTGTGTGTGTCTGCCATGGTTTAAAAAACGAAAAAATGGACTTTTGAGAGAATGACGTCTGTGCGAGGTGAGTGAAATCTATGTTTAATAATATATACTATTATGATTTTATAACGGCGGTCATAAGCCGTTCAAGGTTAGGTAAGGTCAACTGCAGTTTGTTAAAGTTTCCACCAGGACTTTTTACCGAATACTTATCGAACTACACGTATACATTAATAATGACATGTTTCGTCATCCTATGGAATTAATATTTCTTACTTTTTTTTTTACTCTAATACTCACATTATACAAATTACTTACCTATAGCCGTGTATTTCATGACTCGACTCGACAGATTGATTTTAATTCTTAATAATACACAACCACTAGGGGCAAACATGTTTTAAGGTCAAGGTTATTACTTGTTTTAGATTATACTGTTACAATATTACAAAATAATAAAAACTTTTAAGTGATACCACCCATTATGCATGTACGAGGATATTCTGTTACACGCGGCGTATGTCTCATTCCTATAATACTGCAGGTAAAACAATTTATTATTTCAAAAATAACTAAATTAGTTTGGTCTTATAATTTAATTTGAATAGGTATGCCGTATAGAAGATATTTCCATAAATGATTATTACATTTTAAATGGTAATTATTATTTGTTTCGTGTTTGATGAAAAGTAGGTACCTATCTATTATAGTTTTCTTCGATAAAAAAATTAACCAATAGATGGTTATTAAGTTAAATAATTTATGTGTGATATTTGTATAGAAACTAATAAAAAAACAAATATAAGTGTACTTTCGAAGTGACGTACCAAAAATGATGATTATGAGAAGGATAAATAAGTATATAATTACTGCAGATTGCATAAAATCCTTCGCAGATGATACTTATTACTACCTACCTATAGTTACTTAATAATATACTTAACGTTATTTAATAGTGACGGTGATTTGTTTATATTTCAATGTTAAAATACATATTATTATTATATTAAATTTGTATTTAACCCTTTCAGTCCCCATGTACATTATAATGTACATACATTTTTATAATTGATAATTAAATAATGATAAGCGCTACGTTCGTAATTGTGATGTCTATGAATTCGTTATAATGTGTAGAATCAGAATAAAATATAATATATTACATAAGTGTTACCAACATTATTAAATCCAACTGCAAAAGGGAAAAAATATGATAATCATAACCTGATTATTTTTCGATATGGTTTTTTTCCCTCCTGAATGTATGAGATAATATAAAATGTTGTGCATTTTTTTATCATTTCTTGACATATTTTTTGATGTTTTGCCGCCGGTTTCGTTATTATACGTACAATATCACGGAGTTTATAGAAGGTTCTATTTATGTACATTACAATGTACATTGG
>VUJU01005257.1:0-14494 GCA_009835225.1 Aphis craccivora
TTTTTATTTATTTAATTAATTCTATTTCGTTGTTGTTATTATTATTACATTAATCATCATAAAAAGTGACGTTACTTTCGTACTTGCTACTATTATTATTTTCATGGACATAATTTATTTTTTCTATTTTCGTTTTAATCAATTACATTATTCTCATACGCCCTCGTACATTTCAGAATGTCGAAATTTAATGTTACAATTGCAATCTGAAACGATGATATTATTTTTAATTGCTGTGCAAATATTAAAAGTAAAAACAATTCAAGTTTACTATATATACTTTAGTTTTATTAAAAAATATAAAATAAATATGAAGTAGAATTTGCTACTCAAATTTTGACTTATTTAACATAGTTCACATTTTACCACACAAGGTAAATACTTATTTTACGAAAGTATTTTTAATTAAATGTTTATTTAAACTTCAATAAAAGATTGAGCAATAATTGCATATTTTATGAGACTAAAAATTTTATAACTGCACTGATTTTTTTCTTTTCATAAAATTGAAAAAAAAATTAATTTTATGATTTAAAATATATTATATAATATTATATATTATAATTATTATATTTACAATATTTTATTAATGTTCATTGTTGTCCAATTATTTGAAATTTAAAAATATCAACAAATTATCTAAGAAATACAAATTCCATATAAATTAATTATTTCAGTTTATTAATATAAAAAAGCAGATAATTTTTAAAAAGGATAAATCAATATGTAATGGGTATCATTGGATTAATAAATATAATTAAAACTATGAAAATTACACGTTTTAGTATAAGTTAAAATTTGAGTAAATTAAAATTCTTGAACCGAATCAATTGTTTAGAAATAGTTAGCATCTAATTCACTTAACCTCGAAATGTTTTTTTTGTGTTATACTATAAAATATCCAATTACTTCAATCGTTTGGAATAAAAAAAATGCTTATCAATTTATTCGATTATGGATAATCTAACAATAACCTACAAATACGGAAATTATTAAATAATCAATAAAATAAAATGTAATATACTATATTTAATGAAAATAACATTTAATAAAATTATCTTATTTAATTTACATCACGAAATACTAATGATTAGTGAATAAAACAATTTTTAATAGTAAAGTATAGTTACTTAAATAAAACTCAAATTCTATCAAATATTGTTATGAATTTTTTTTTTCATTCATATAGATAATTGAGAGTAATTAAATTCCATAAATAAATAGCTATAAATAAATAAGCTATATAAATACCTATGTCAATTAAACAAATATAAAAGCATTTTTTCAGATGTAAAACAAAGCATATAATAATTTACTTGTACACCGTATAATATCACCAATATTATTCAAAACAGTATTATATCAGGTAGGTATCTTTTTTTCTATAAAAATAACCGATATTTGGAATTTAGGAAATGATTTTTGATGAGGTAACTTCGCTTTTCGGTAAACAAATTACTTTGTAAATTTACTTTTTGAATCGTCAGATATTTTGTTACAGTCAATAATCTTAGATATACCGTATTGTTATATTATTTGGTATAAATGTACCCTCATAAAACCAGTTGTTATTGTTTTCATTATTTTTATTAAATTATAAATATTTTATGATTGAACAGAATATTATATTAAATTACGTGCAAATCCATAAATTAAATGTTAATCTATCATAAAATAAGAATACAAATATGTTACAGGTGTCTAATTAATAATAATAATTGTTTCAAATTTTTTTTTAAGCACCTAAGTCTATATTAAATAAAATATACATGAATGACAAATATTCACGAATTTATAGATGACTTGTAGTAAGTGTCGTAAGTTGAATATGATTTTCCTTCTAGTGTATTATTATAACTATCATAACAGTTGTATCTGTAGTCATCGTCATCAGGCGATGAACATTCTTTCACGGTGTTGTGTGCATTGTATGGCCAAGTCTGAAATAAAAAATAAAAATAAATATATTTTAAATTGGTATAATAACTACCTATTATAGATATAAAAAAAGACAATAATTAAAATTCGCAATCTTTTTAGTTGACAATAAACTAATAACTTACCAATATCAGTAGGTATAATAATTATTCATTATCAGCTCTAGTAATAATGAGAATTATCAAATTCCTAACAAATAAATACTCAGGTAGATAAAAATTATTTTGTTTCAATATTTTCCTGAATCCTAACATTTACAAGTGAAATGAATTTAGTCAATTTCATACTTTTATATTGACACCATTAAGTTTTAAAAAAAAGATAAGTTCACGTGTATACTCTTATTATACTGTATGATATGCTCAGATATCATAATTATAAACTGTTTATTTTCATTTAATAAAATAAATAACGGTCAAGTTGTCGAACGCAGATAATACTTATAACCCAAATATCTTAAATCGGGCGCATGTAAATTCCACCACAAGTATCTTTTTTACTGCAAACTCTGCTACTAAAAAAAAATCAAGTAAAACTGAGTTCATGTAAACTCCACCAGTGAAGAAAATCAAGTAGTAGTATAAAATTAATATGATATGTTTAAAAAAAAAAATACAATATAATATAATATAATCATATCGTTCACATTAAATATTTAAATCATAGTAAAAAAATATGATACCTAAATAATCATTATAACTAATAATATAAAATCATATGTTTCATAAATTCATAATAATAATTAATAATCCTCCACATTAAATTCTCAAATCACAGTAAAAAAATCAAATAAATAATCGTTGTACCAATTCAAAAGGCAAAAATATATAGTTAGGTATATCATATATGTAAACTAAAATTATGTGATATAATTTGTAAATATTCTAAGTCTTGTATTACTCCATTAGTGTACCTATTTATTGCATCCTGTAACATTGTCATATTTTGACATTTTATGTCTTTTCTTTGGTACATAGATTCGAAAAGCGTTACGAATAGCGTTACCAAAATAGCGTTACCTAAAAAGCGTCACGCTCTGCCTTGCACCCAGAATCTAAAAGTGATGTGTTATGTTACGGTTACCCTGGTTACCTGGTTACCTCTGGTAACGGGAAATTATCTGCCTTGGCATACAGAATCGAAAAGTGTTATGTTACGACGTTATGTTACGGTTACCCTGGTTACCTGGTTACCTGGTTACCCCTGGTAACGGGAAATTATCTAATATAACAATATAATAATACTCTAATATAAATTATGAATCGAAAAGTGTAACGATAAGTCTGTGATAGATCGTAGTTCATTTTTATGTGAACTATTTTTTTTATTTTTATTTTATGTTTCACTTCATTGCAGATTCGTATGCAATATGACATGATTTTTTTTTTTTTTAATTTCGAATTTCAAAACTGGTGGAGTTTACATATAACAATTACAGGTAAGAAAAAAACACTGGACATTAGACCTTTTAATACCTTTTTATCTTGACCTGTATGCTGGCGGAGTTTACAATCGCCCCTAAAATCACCGATGAAAGGAACGAATTATATTATTTGTTCACGTAGGATATTATACATAGTTGTGACAGTGTAGCGCAACACAATGTGTGACCTATTTCGTGTGCCGCCGGAGACAATGTATGGTCCAGTAAGGGTCTCTGTCGCCGGGGATAAAGACAATTTCTTTGTGATGCAGAGACCTTTGATGGGGCCACCTGCGACTTTGGCCGGCTTGACCAAGTCGTCTCCTCTCATCAGTGCATTAGCACCCTTCAAAGAGTTAAGTGCATGAGCACCATCCAAACAAACAAGTGCAGAGCACCCAAGACACCTCAATACCATATTGCGAGCAACAACTGGACCGTTTCCTTTATTTTTAAATCAAAATTCAACAGTGTTGCTTTATTATTTCAACCTGAGTGTTTAAAAACCTTTATCTATCTTATTACGTCAACTGCGCATTCAAACACAACTGCGAATAAGGTAAGGTTCATGTGCATCTATATTTATATACTTAAGTAATTTTATTCATTAAATGTATTTTAATTGAATAATTAATATTTTATTACAAAAATGTACTTGATTATTCTCGAATTACGATCTAGAACCACCCGACGATCAGGAGGAAGGCAATTGAGCGATTTTAAATAACTTATAATAAATCCGGCATTCATTCAAGACTTGTGTGCCTTGTGTTTGCCTAGTATTTATTTAAAATACATATACTAACCATAACAATATTTATACCTTACACTTTTATTTAGAGATATTATATTTTAATATACCTTTATATTTTTATTCTTATTTTTTATTTCTTTTATTTTTGAGTTATTACAATACTCTATTTGGAATGAGATAGTACAACGGCGGTCGATTTCTTAATCTGGGTGTGGCCTCGTTCCGCGGCACTAGCATACCCAATTAGAATTCTGAACGGTTGTTTGACTAGGTTAAGTTAGGTTGGTACTTGGTTAGGTTGGTTTGGTTAACCTAACCTAACCCTAACTGGGGACTAAATGGAGAATAGTTAATTTATTATTGTATGACAGCATTACATTTAAAATTATACAAAATCATCTACAAATAAATCTACAATCAACAAAATCTATACAATTCCAAAAATTTGGAAAAAATTATTTATATTAAAATTTATAAGGATCCAACTACATAGTGTAGTACTTAAAATATTTCTAACTAGTATAATACTACCGATACTACCACCTGCAGTACAACCACAATTTAAGATAATATGGTTGCTCAACGATCTATGATAAGATCATTTTAAAGTGGCAATACCAAATTAAATAACTAGATCAGCTAGAATATTTACCACTAGTGCTTGTGACATAATGTGTGTTGATACAGTATGTAATGATATATACATTATGATATACCATTATTTAAATTTGAGAAAATTAAATAAATAAATTATTAGAACAGCTTTACAAACAATAATTAACGAAATATAATTATTACTAATTAGGTTATTTTTAGATTTAAGAAAATCAAATAGAATATTACCTGTAAACATTAATTAGATAACATAAGATAATTATTATTGATTTTAGATTTAACAAAATTAAATAAAATATTATTTGTACAGCTGCACAAATATTAATTAACATAAGATAACAATAGTTATTTGATAAAGTTATTTTTAGGTTTAAGAAAATTAATAATCTTTGAAGCAGTATAAACATAAATTATTATAACAATAGTACATATTATAACGTGTCAATATACGAATGATTAAAGCCACTATCTGTAAATTCATGTACAAAGGTGACATATTAACATGTATAAAAAGGGCTACGGCGGTCAACACGACGCTCAGTCACTCACCTAACACTTTCTCAATAAATATTTCATTTTTTTTGTTGATTTTTATAAATGAAATAAATGTAATTCTCTGTAACTATATCTTTCGATTTGTTTATTATAATATTTCAATATAGGTAACTCTTTCTCTTCGGATTATTTAATATCTACTACACCAAGTCGGACATGATACAGCTGATTACCATAAATTATTCGAAAGGTAAGTAAAAAATATACTCATAAATATCTTCTATAGGTTAGGTTAAGTTAGTTAAAAGGGAAAGACTCTCGTACCCATCCCCCATTTTATATCTCATAAAGTGATGAGTTGAAGATATATAGCTGAAGAAAAAATATTTATAAGTACAACCCTATAGGTGCTTTAACTTTATATCGTATTAATTCATTACATGTAGTAGAATTTACTTGGTATTTTTGCGGTATTTGAGCTTATAGACTATAGCCAATATTACATTCAAGCGCTAGTAGTCAATTTCCAGCTGTTTTTAATAGTGATTTCGGTGGACACTTTTTCAAGATTCATCGGGCAATCATACTATCTTAAATCGTGGGTACAATACAACATTACTAATATCCACGATGTAGGTAAAACGGTGTAGTCACTATCAATTAGTGATCAATCTATCAATCTAATACATATGAGAAATAAATGAGTAACATTTTTACGGCAGTTTAGTTACAGAATTGTCCATCAGGAAGAGCTAAGAAGGCTGATTTGAAAATATTTTATAAGCAATATTGTCTATTTAAGTATATTTGTTTTGAATAATATACATATTGTTAACATATTGATGAACATTGTTTATTTATATTTTATTATTCTATAGTACCACAAGACCACACTACCTATAGTAGAAATATAACCATCCACACCTACCTAAAACTAGTAAAACTTATTACTATTTTTATCACTATCACTTTTAAGCTCGAGTGACTACACCGTTTTACCTACATCGTGCCAATATCCAATATTTTATAGATTCATTGTATACAAGCTAGAGGGCGGTGGTGGCCCGATAAATATAATATTGTGTATTATGTTATATTATGTTATGTTATTTAAAACGGTGTAGTCACTCGAGCTTAAAAGGAGTCCATATCTGACGGCACTTTGGTTTGTTCGCCTTCCGCCAGGTAGCGCTAAAAAGGCCGATCAACAACCGGCTGCTATAAAGAAGGCCGTATTGTAATGCCGTTTTGCGTATTATCCACGGTTAAGTTTTGAATTTTCAGACTTCAGAATTCAATATTCATTCAAATTTATAATAAATATAATTAAATATGCACTTTATAATATTATAATTTATAATACTATTTAATACTATTAACGTAAAAATAATAACTAAATTGAAGAATGGAATGATTCTCTTTTCCTCTCTCGAGTCACGACCACTTTTACTGGAAGAACAATTTGCATTGGTAAATAAATGCATTACTTTGCTACCTAATTAGTTACCTTTTTCTTTGTTATTTTTTCCTTAAAAATAGCTTAATAAATCTAACAATGTTAATATATTTTTACTGTTGATTAAACTAAAAAACAACTTAGGGACATACAGATACCTTCTAGATATGGGAGTAGATACAACTAGTATTTTCTTTGTTTAATCTTTAATTTAAAAAATATAAAAATTATTGAATAGTTACTTGTGGTGGATGGAACATGGCTGGTACATTCTTCCCTGCTGATTTTATTATTTTAGTATTACTTAAGTAACCAGACTTGCATGCGGGAACAAAACATTTGTTGAGAATATTAATTAGCACAATATGAAAAATGTTTAAAAATAATAATAAGTTTTACTAGTTTTAGGTAGGTGTGGATGGTTATATTTCTACTATAGGTAGTGTGGTACAGTGGTACTATAGAATAATAAAATATAAATAAACAATGTTCATCAATATGTTAATAATATGTATATTATTCAAAACAAATATACTTAAATAGACAATATTGCTTATAAAATATTTTCAAATCGGCCTTCTTAGCTCTTCTTGGTGGACAATTCTGTAACTAAACTGCCGTAAAAATGGTACTCATTTATTTCTCATACGTATAATTGATAGCGACTATACCGTTTTACCTACATCGTGGTCCGTGATATTACGGTCCGATTATTCACATTCCGGAATTCTATTGATCGGAATCAATTATTTTCTGTGATTTTACATGTGTCTAATAATTTTATATTAATTATTTTTTCTTAATTACTAAAATAACTTTTTATTGTTTATCAAAACCTAAACAATTTATTTTTCAAATATAAAAAGTTCAAATGCATCATTTAAAATTTAATATTGAAATATTAATAAAAATAGCCAATTTAGATTTTTGTTGATGTTTAATAAAAAAAATGTCTATAATACAAATATCAGGTAAAGCCTCTATGGAAAGGACATAAAAATCAATTGTTCTCAATCGTATTATGCCGTTATACCGTTACCCAGCATTACAATGTAGTATATACCTGCTAGAGATGGTATTTGACCAACCTGAGTCGATATAGTATTATATAAGTAGGAATTTTGGGGCGCACAATCATCCCACAACTGTTACTGTAACATTAGCAGTGGGTGGTTGGGTAACTTAAATGAACCATTTAAAAATATTGTCCTTTTATAAAAAAAAAAATAGCCTGTATTTAAACGATAGTTTCTGGTGGGGTGTCGGATCGGTAGTCGCCAGTTACAAGGCTACTGTAGTTCAGTCTAAGACAATTTGTGGGCGTAGATGGTTGCAATATATATCTAAGTATTTAGTAAACGTATGCTCATAACATCATATCTGTTTCACACATTTGCAGACTGATATCATGACCCAATCAATAAAAACTATATTCAACGAGGCGTGGGCGGCTGTACTTTCCAGCAACAAAAGTGAAGAAAAGACTAGTATAAACATTGCACAATATAATTATCTAGTCAGAAAGCTTAAAAAACTAAAAGTAAAGTATGCAAGTGGAAAAATCAAAAAGCCCTCCCATCACAAGTTTCTTCGGCGATATAAAATTGTGACCATGGAAAGTCATGAGTGGCTGGTGAAACCGTCGCGAGGGGAAAATGTCGCCAAGTTCCTTAAGTACGTGCTCGTAGAGAATCTGTTTGACGTGCTACATGAGGCGCACCAGAGCATCGACCACGGTACCTATGATGAAATGCTCGTTCTACTCAAAAACAGATACTGCAATATGTCCAGTAAAGCGGTGAAGACGTACATGAAACTGTGCAAATACTGCACAAACCGGGATGCAATGATCCAGGAAACTCTGAGAATAGGATTGGAGCAACAGGAGCTGCTGCCGATTTTGCCGTCTCTCCCGTCTGACGTAAGTGATTCCTATTTTTCGGCTTACTTCGAATTCATAAACATGTATCAAAACACCTGCGACGGTTATGCATACATCATGGTTCACTGGTATCTTTCAAACCTATTCATTAACCTGGTGCCGCTCCATAATATAGAGCCTAAGAATGTAGCTGCCGGCTTGTTAGATATTTACGCAACGTTTGGAATACCAAATTGTATCAATACACCGTTTAATGTGAAGTACATCAATTCAATTCTTAAACACATTAACTCAGTTTGGCAAGGGGAAAAGTCAATGGTGTTCAGAAATTCAAATGATGTGGAAAACATACACTATGACACGAGTATGATGCAGCATATAATGGAACTGTGTGCGAACGACGCCGATTTCCAAATCAACTGGCCGTTGAAACTTAAATACCTACAGTTCAGGATGAACAACCAGATAAAACCCGGTAAGTTATTAGCTGAATTCTTGTACCTGTATTGAAAATAGGAAATGGATGAGACGAAGTCTAAAACTAAACCAAAAACAAAAATAACATTTTCAATTTAACAATAATATATGTGTGAGTTTATATACTTGTAGCGAAACATTGGTTGTATTTATGTGTGTGTGTGTGGTTTTTTTTTTCTATGGTAGAGCGTTAAAAATCACTATTTTCATCTTTGAAGGTGGCTTTTTTTACAGAATTGAATAAACATAGTAGATTTTTTTTTACGTTAATCTAGTTTTTGTTTTTTTCTATGCAATTTAAACATTAAAAGAGACTATATTTTTTCACCAAATATTTATAATGGAATTTCCTTGATGATAAAATGTTCAAAGTATTGTCATTCTATTTGACTATTAATAGATATCGGATACTTACAAATTTTTTTAACTATTTCAATAAATTTATGTACGAAAATATTTTTTGGTGAGTAAAATGGCTTGAAAATTGAATACAAAGTTCATCACAAGATCAAATTTCTCCCATAAAAATGTAAATAAAATTCGTCAAAACCAAGAAAATATTTTACCAACAATCTAGATTAGTAGAATATGTACTTTTGATTTCGCTGTACTCAAGAGTCATCGATTTTCAGTTAAAAAATTTTGAAGTTGAGTTAACGAGTTGCAGCTGTACTTCGGTCCACGAGTGAAAGCACTTATTTTGTGAATGTAAACCGACTACAGACCGATATCGAATGACGCTAAATTTATCAGTGTATCAGATTTGTGGGGGAGGGGATGGGGTGAGCAAGTTTGAACGCATTTTAGTCAACGCCCATTTGCGTTTATCATGGGCTGGATTATAGAATATTTAATTATTAAACCTAAGTTTCTCAAAAGTTTTACTTTAAAAATAAATAAAACATTAGTTTATGTTTATATTGGCGCCTAAGTAAATTTCATTTGAATGATACGTGGAAAACAATTTTTATTTAATTTGATATTTATAGCAAAAATAATAATTTTTCACTTAAAAAATTCAGTTATTTAGTTATAATTCAATACGTGATATCTATGTAAACTAAAAACATTTTTGACTGTTACTTGATTTATAATTTTCTATACTGAATATTTTTGGAATAGGTACTTATTTGGATCTAATTTCAAGTTATTCATAAGCTTTTTTATTTTTAAATTTTGAATTTTATATTTATAATTGTTGTTTAAATTATTTACGTGTAATAAATATAATAAATGTCAAAAATCAATTTTTTGTATAGGAATTTAAATATGGATATATAAACAAACAATTTCCAACATTCTTTCCTTAAACAATTTTAGTTATTTCGTTGTAATTTAAAAAATATTATTTGTTGGGGCATGACATTTTTACCATTGCCGTTATGTATATTATTATTTACTACAAATAATAAAAAAAAATATATTTGTTATTATAAGGGGTTTTAAAAATAAAAGTAAAATTCAAAAAAATATTTACTTATGTATCTAACGCCATGAATTAACTTAAAAGATTATAACATGAATCTATGATATTAATGTTATATTAATAATTAATTATATTAATAAAATTTATCATAAAATAATGGTATAAAATTTTTCGGCTTATTCGATTTCGTCTACGGTTGTCACCCATAAGCCATAATCCGTATAAATAATAGTCTAACAGCCTGTATTATTTCGGAATCATTTTTTATATTTTATCATTTATCATCGAAATCAAATTGAACACATTCATTATTATCCGATGATATGATACCCTTGAAATTTGCTATACAGCGGGGTGACTTCTCTGAATTTTCAACTATTTTTTTTTAACTATTAACATACTTAGCACACCTAAAATGTATTTTGTCACATACATTCCTGTATACAAAAACCGGAAATGGTATTATTATTCCCAGAATTATTTACATAAATTTTACAATATTTTTCTTAATAAATGTTAACTTTTTATTTAGGTTCAGACGTATCTCCAAGCCAAGAAATGTTTAATATGATTGGACGTAGGGTGTAAATTCCATAAGGATGCCAGCGGCGGTTACCAAGTCGACGAGGATCACTTTTCCAATTACATAGGTGTCACCCGATTGTTTTCCGAAATAACCTTTTTTTTAAGTAAATAACTAATACTGTTTTTTCTACCATTGAGACACTCAGTTACATAAAAAAAAAATACATTTTTTTAATATGCCTATTATACTATTATGACTTGATTAATGATTATATTAATAATTTTCTTAATTAAAAGTTGTTATAATTTTGTAAAGATGGGTAAAACAATTAAATTATATTAGTTTTTTATGGCATTTTTTTTTTTACTTTACCTCTTTATTTTATGTATAAGTACACAGATACATTATTTTGGGAGCCAATTTGTATTTTAACGCATCAAACTACGTATATTTGGAACACATTGGGACATAAGGACTTCACTGAGTTTTACTAACACGACGTTTCGATTTTAATTATAATAATAGAACTGATCAAGTTGGTCGTCACCTCTGAATAAACTTCATGCAAATATTTCAATCGTTCACTAAACTATTAGCTCAAAAAAAATAATAAATGTTAGTTGATTGGCCACGTAAATCCATTTCAGTATTTCATATTTTTTATATACAAACATATATGCATAATAACTTAATATTAATGTATACAATATTCATATAATATGCTTCTGCAATTGATTGTTTAAAGTTTAAAGTCTCCAACGCTGTACTTATAACTACTACCTAAAAGCAATTGATGGTTTTATTAATGGTTAGATCCCTTATGTGCTGCTTAAGTTTTAATTACCTGGTATACTTATTAGTTATTTCCATTGGTATATCCAATTATATTATACATATAATTATATCCACATTTTGATATTTCTAGTTTCTATACTTATCATGTTTTTATAATTACCTATCACTTTTATTATTTACTATAAATAGTAATATTCATAATCAATACTATTTTATGACGTATTCAGGCTCATATACAGAAGGGGTGGTTAAGAGGTTCAATCCCCTCAGAAAATAAAAAAATATATGTAACATTAATTGTTTTTAAATTTAATAAGCTCCCTTCCCCCCTCGAAATTTTTTTTGTGTACATGCCTGTACTTATATATTTTAAATTTACCATAAGGTTTTAAAAGTTAATAAAAATACCTATAATGATCCCCTTTTACTTTATAATGTATCTGGTATCACTATAATATTATTATCAAAACAACAACATTTTATTATAACACGCTAATTTATGTAATTTATGATTATGTATTATGCAATAATATAATGTAATTTAATTAAATGTATATTATAATTATTATTGTAAGAATAGATATTTAATTGTTAGAAACAGTATTATCTAAAACTTAAATCGAACAAAATTTTTCAAACGTTCAAAAATATGCATATTATATTTAAAAAGGATATATTTATGATTTTGTCTGATTATTTTTAATTCAACATTTAGATAATTAACAACCGTTTTCTACATTATTTATTTTAATTTTCTTAATTGCATTGAGATAAATTTAAAAATTATTAAAATATTCATAAATAAAGTAAGTTGGTGCATTAAATTTGAATAAAGTAACTTTAAATAATAAATAGTTTAGTACTTTAGTACGATGAATTATATTCTCGTTAACGATATAGATCAAATATATAGTAAGAAGTCATTCAAACAAATAAAATTATATTTTAATAGTGTAAATATTATTTAAATTTTTTAAAAAAAAAACTTATTAATATTTAATATAATATAATTCGATATTAAAGATTTAAGTCCATTTAAAATTATTTATTTAAACATTAAAAATAATATTGTTTAAGTTCTAACTGTAATAATATTGTATAGATTGTAATTAGTTATTTTTTCAATAAAAAATATCCTGTCTTATAAATATTTTAAGTGTAGATAATTATACAATTGTTGGAACCATTGTTTCATTAGGATAATGCATATTTTAGTGTTTTAGGTTTGAAATTCGGTTATTTGTTACTGCAATAAAATAAGATGAGTATTTTATAGATTGCAATAAATTTCAATTGACAAAACTAATATATACAAATGTATATTTAATATTATTATGTTAAAAGAATACAAAACCAGATTTATTATTCGAAAACAAATGAACGACTTCAAGAGTTTTAAGCTGAATAGAAAAATTGAGAACAAACTAAGTATTTTAGGTGTAAAATCTCGTGCAGAATTATGAAATATCTTAGGAAAAAGATTTTTCGCTAAAAGGTAAATAATATTCACAAACGAGAAAATGTCTGGCGCACACGTATACATTGCATATAATAGGTAAACTACTAAGCTATACAGTCATTCGTACTCACATGAACGAATATAGTACAGTAGGGGCTACTATTAACATGAGCACTCCGTTCAAGCGTTAACAGTACCTACGCATACTTACTGTGGACGACATAATAATATTATATTTTCAAAGTATATTTACAGATGTAGGTACATGCTGATTTTCCAAGCATAATAACCCCTGTAAATTGTTAATATGATGATATTTTATTATTTTTTTTTTTTTTTGAAAACGTTATTGTATTTGGATCAAAATTCAAACGAATAGCTTCTGAGTAATCCCGAAATATTATTATTGTCATTCGTGTCCATCTTGTCTAGACGTCTACAAAGATACCGAGGAATAATCGAATATTTCAAAATCGAATATTCGATAACCGAACGAATATATTATCATTTTGGTGCAAATGACAAATTCTATTTTCCACTACCTGAGGGTGGTGCAAATTACATACCCTTATTTTTGGGCGAATGTAAGTTCCTACACGAGACCTAGCAGGTAAACAAGATACATATGTTAGTTCCTACACGATAAAATAAGGTACATATGTAAATTCCTACACAGTAAAAAGCAGGTACATGAGTAAGTTCCTACACAGTAAAAAGCAGGTACATGAGTAAGTTCCTACACAGTAAAAAAAAGGTACACGAGTAAGTTCCTACAACTAAAGGGGTATTATAAGTTATCAATTTAATATCAGTTATATCATATTATAACACTGTCATACATTTTAACCCTTTATTCTATATAATAAATAATTCTTTATATTATTTAATAATTTAGCTAATAAATATTATCAATTTAATAATTTTAAAAATAATAATTCATAATTTATTGTAAAAAAAAATATATATAAGTAGTGCATTCTATATAATATTTGATAGTTTTAAAAATAATAATTGTAATATAGTAATAATTCATCATTTATTGTAATAAAAAATGTAAGTAGTGCATAATAATTGTAATATAATAATAATTATTTACCAAATAAATATTATAAATTTAATAATTTTATTATAATGAAACAATAAAAAAAAAAAAATTATATTTTATGAGGTTTATTTCTGAAGCTTATAGCTTTAACGTAGTCATATTGAATTATTTGTTTAGTTGAATATTCTTTTATTTTTTGATTT
>VUJU01005258.1:4487-14494 GCA_009835225.1 Aphis craccivora
ATCAACATGGTATGATATTATAAATAGAGTGCAATACTGAATTAATGTAAAAGGTGAAAAGTTCTATTATTACATTCATCTTTAAGTACATAATGATGAGTAATATTTATACTAATTAAACTGAAGTAATCGAATATTTTTAAAGTTTATTAACTTATTAATTTTGGGCTTGTACCTATGTTTTTGTTCTCAATTCTTAAAATTATGCCATTGAAAATAAGATTTAATAACAATGGAAAAACGACCAAAGGATCTTGTATTGTATTCCTATTTGATTTTTAAAGTATAAAATATAATTCATTTTTTAATAATACGACATATTTTGTCCAATATTTGCCCTTTATACTAAATAAAAAAGTATCAGCGCATTATATATTCTTCTTAAAATGTAATTATTTAAAACTTTTTGAAATTATTAATATATACAATATACTTACATAAACTAATATGTATATTGTATACGATTAGTACATAATATACTATTATATATCTTATTCAATAGTAAAAAATATTTAAATTACAAAAGTAAACTCAGTTATTAATTTTTCGAAATAAAAACAATTTTCAGTAGGTACTTTATAATGTTTTCATTTCGTTTGAAGTTTAAGCTGCCGAGAGCTGACTCCAATTATAAATTTAAATATATTATTGTTATTAGTCTTACTGTAAATTTATATTATTAAAAATATAAAAATTTGACTTATGGACTAATATGTAGTAAAAAACACAATTATGGAATAAAATAAAACAACTTTGAAATTGTCATTTAATAATGATTTTTTTTTTTACTATTTTAAAAAATTAATTCTTCTAAAGAATTGTTTGAAATAATTTAAATAATTTAATGACGATTGACGATAAGACTTAATTGATTTTATGTATTCCATACAATACGTTGTCCAATTAATATGATTAATATACAATACACATACAATATACATTAAATAGGTAGTGGTTATTATTAAATTTGTTTTAAGATTAAAAATATCAGTTTTTTCCACAATAATCAGATAACTAGCGTAAGTTGACATCGTGAGGTTAGATGATAATAATTTAAAAAGGTGTAAAAAGTTGCTCATAATTAAATTTTTTTTATACACAATCATGTTAAATAATTAGTCTCTTTTTTGATTTTGTTTAGTATTAATGAAAATATTCAATACATAATAATATCACAAAAATATTTCATTACAAATTTACGTAATTTTAATGTAATATTTATGAATAGTTTTTTTAATTTTTTAACTTTTCTATAGCACCTTTATTTAATAAAACAGAAGTCTAAGTTGTAAAATATTGACTACATATTCAATAGTAAAATAACTATCATGTAATTATTAATGTATTTTAATATAATTATTAATTGTATGAACTAATAAAAATAGAGTTAAAATAGGAAACTCACTTTGTAGTCCATCTTACTTACAGTATATATTATATGATTAATAATATAATATAATAGATTATATAATCTACACTGAATTATACATTATAAAGTTAAAATATTTTTTAAGAACTAATTTATGTGATCCATCTAACCCTACTAAACACAATAATTCTAAAACTAAATAGAGCTAGATGGAAAAACATGATCTTTATGGAAAAACCAAAATAACTTTTTTTTTTTAATTTAAATATTTAAATTTTGAAATTTTATATTTTTTGCATTTACATTGATATTCTAACAATTATTAACACTTATAATTAAAAATATCACCAGAAAAAAAAATGATTTACAAGTAAGGTGTCCCTTCATACCACAGTATCCGGAATTCCCTACTATAACTCTTCTACACGCAATGCTTATATTTTTTTTCAATACCTTAAGTATTTCTGAAAAACATGATTTAGTATCTATATGTATAGGTACATATATCTACTGTATTGTTCACGTACAGTATGGGTAAGAGGGTAAATTTTGTACCGTTCGCCACACGATTTGGTGACGATAAAATATATATTGTTCAAAATAAAACAGACAGGTGAAGCATTGACTGGTATTTTTGTCCATACAATAAGAATATTTTTTATTAATATATTTTGATGTCGGGCCGTTAACGGAATTTTGTTTGGTTGATTTGATACAATACAGCAACGATATTATTGTTATCCACAGATAAAAGAGAAACAATTTAAAGGTTTTGATTCCATGTCACTTGGACAAATTCCATTTTTCTTGTATACAAACATGTACACTGAATTGATTATCCTAAAAATCAATTTAAATGTTTTGATAAGATGATTAGTTACACACACCACACACATAAAAAATTAAAATAATAACATAGTAATCCTCCAACGGACATTTTTTTTAAATGTCTTGTATAGGTAGTAACAGGTATAATATAATAACATAATATTAATATAATATCATCACAATATTATGTTATTTATATTCAACTTACTGTGAAAAATGAAAATGTATGACACATTATGCAAATATACTTAATTTACTTATTGTAAAAGCAGTAGCGAGGGAGAAATATCTTTACTAATAAGATGGTGTTTTTGCATCAATTTTATTAACTGTAATTTACACCACCAATAAGTACATTGCCATATTGGATGTCCATAATAAAAATGCAATAAGCCAACAACATATCATTTGCATCATATCTAAATATTAGTTTTGGTTCATTTTCAATATCAATTTTTGGAACATACTTGATAAATTTACTAAGCTTACATTATTTATATATTTTGAATAAATACCTAACATGGAATATTAATAACACACGAATAATTCGACAATTAATTATAACTTAGGTACCTGACTTTTATACATTTTATTATTAACTACAATATTATTAATTTATACCTACACAAAGTATATATATCTATTATAGTTATATATAATTAGATTACATTTACAAGATGACGTATTTTATGTGGCGCAAATTATAATTTAAAAGAGTTACCTTGTAATTTTTATTTTATCAATATTAATATCAATTTTATATGTCATGTAAATATTTATCCTCAAGTTTTGAGCGACTATGACTTACATAAATAAATATTTCATTTTTAAAGTTTTAGTTTAAGTGCATAAAAATGATTTTTTTTTCGTGATTTTAATCACAGTAAGTATACTTTGATAATTTAAGTTTACGTTTTGCAAATCAGTAATTTTTTTTTATAAAGTTTTTTTTAAAATTATTAATTAATAATTTGGTTTTATACTGCAGTTGTAATATTTTTCGAATAATATTGATACTTTAAAACTTTAAAAATATCATGTACCATTTGTCCATGTTAGTATATCATAAAATATATTTTAAATAATATCAAATATTAAGGAATTTTTAGCTCGTAGTTATTTCTCAATTTTTAAATTAATTAGTATATGCACACTAGGGCCGGCCGGCCTCCTTAGCTAATTTTAATATTTCTGCATAGTGCATATTAAATAGGTAATATATAGTATTATATACTAATTAAATAGATTTTGTTCATTCGAAATTTGCCACCCTTAAACTAGTACGGCTGCCTATTTTCTACCGCATTGGCCGGCCTTGCAAATTACTTTATTTTACGTTTGTTTAGTTAATTTAAATTACAGTGGAAAATTCCGATTTATTCATCATGTACGCATAGTATAGCAGTAGATTACATTCGTTGTTTGACAAACACAAAAATAATAAAAGAATAATATTATTATATTAATAGTCATTTTATAGAAACATACGTTGCGTAACACACTATGTTATATATTAATATGTAGATATACTGATCAGTTTCTGGAAATTCAAAATTATCTGAGAAATTTACATCCAATGCAACTAGATAATTTGAAATAAATGAAAAACAAACACTTTACGTGTGCACTTGCAGCACAACATTGGAATATTTTAGGAAGGGGAAAATATTATTCGCACGCGACTACAAAGACACGATTTCTCGCGAGCAAAGAAATACAGTACCGTCTATAATACCCAAGTATCATCATGGTAACCCGACAACGCGACGGCTCGGTGCATTTTTAAGCGTGTCAGTCGTCTAGGTATACCACACCGTTATACTCTATAGATTTATTGATTCGACGAGGTCATGTTTACCTTATAGGTACCTATTACGTCTTGTCCCGGCAGCTAGTCTATTTAATATTTAAGTGCTGCACGAAAAAAAACAAAAGTTTAATGTATAATATTACACATACTTGCCGTCCAACCAATGGTATTGATTTGGTGGCTTTCTCATCATTAATGTTGCAGGAAATGTTTCCGTTGACCAAAAACTATGCCAACGTAAAACGGTTAGACTTGGAGAAAAAACAATTCAAACCTAATCCACCGTAATGAAGTTATATGCTATATTACTATCATTAATCAATATAATGATAAAAACAAATATGTAAAATTTGTAGTAATAATAGGACTTATAACATGAGAAGACATGACAGACAATTTTATCGGTTTGAAAGAAAAGATATTTAAATAATTGTTGAATAATTTTCATATTTTAAAAATATTTTGGAAATAAAAGTCTATGTGTGTTTGGTAAAACATAAAAATATTTTTCTGTGTCTGTTTAATTATTTTTTTACAATATAACAGTGGTAGGTACTTATGATATAATGATGCGCCAATTGTTTTTTTGATAATACATTTTCTATAATGCTCCATTTTTATTTTGTTAAGTTTATAATATTTATGATTCATATAGTACCTATAATGTTCAAACATGTCACCACCAGTCTACTCCTAACAATCAGATAAAAATGAAGACACTTTTATATAAATGTATGTTTCAAAACTTCAAACATCACAATTTATTTTAAAACTGGAGCATAATTTTTGACTACTAAAAATCAAAAATAGATTTGCAAATTATATTATAGAATAAATTATTATTTATTTTCTGAAATAATATTAAAAGGATAGTTTTTTCATTTTTCTCAATGTAAAAGCCAATAAGAGCCAATTTATCAAAGCTACATATTGTCTACAAAAAAAAAAAAAAAAATAAATTAATAAATAAATTGAAAATTTTACAATAATCGGACTACAAATTTAAAACTTACATGTAAGCTTAGTTTAAGTACCAGAAAATATCAGCATGGTCATTATTGAGTAGTATAGTATAAAAAATGATTTACCAAGCATGATTACCGCTATTCTTTCATTTAATAATTTTTATTCGAATTTGAATTTTTGAAATTTCTAAGTATACTAAGACTACCTATTTTTTCTTAAAAAACAAAATATTTATTTTATTTGTTTTTCATAAATTCTTGAGATTTTTTTGTTATACTTAAGAGATGTACTTTGGCGATACAAATAAAATTATCGAAGAAGAATTGTTACGATTCTTAATAAATCGATCATTGATAATTGACGAGGAATAACTCATAATTTTAAATTATTATTCTAAAAAACTATTATAATAATAACATATGTTTTTTTCATATAATTGATATTATGATACTTAAATTTAGTTTACTGCTTTAGTTAAATGAATTTTCAATGCAATTTTTGTTTTTAATTTCAATAGTTTTAGATATCGTAATACTTTTCTGGTTAAACTTAATTTGATCTAGACTTTACTATGTTTAAATTAATTGTTGTCTGCTAAATTAACTTTAATCATTCTACAACCCAATAATTTAAATTATAGCATATTTTACTGATTACGTGCACTAATATTTAATATATTTTAAGTTCACTATACGATAATAATAATAGTAAATAATAATTTCAAGTTTGAAAACACGAGCGACAATTTGAGGAAACTGGTATTTCAATCTGTATTTATTATCACGACTTGTTACGTTTAATAAACTACAAAGGAGATATACCATATTTGACATATAGTATAAATGCACCACGAAATAATATAGTCATTGGAAAATAGACTCTAATAAAACCAGAAATGTGACTTTCAATCGCATCACACGTAGTTGGTGCTCATTTAATGATGTGCATGATATAATGCACTTACATATTATAATATATTGTATATTGGCATCGAATCAAGAATAATAATGCATTTTAAATGATAGTACCTATACGAATCATGTAGAGTATATGGCAATACCACACCGAGAGCCCATTAGCGGTTTTATAGTTTAATGACAAGTTGACAATGTTATATTATTTATCATGTTCTAAAATAATATAAGTCAATAAGTCATTTAAGTTCTGCTATGTAGAAAACATTATACGAGGCTCAGGAATCTTAAGAAATATTTTAAAAACTAAAAAAATGATGAATTGCACAATAATTAAATGTGTATCATTGATATGAAGCAAAATATGTAATAATACACCAAGACATCAAGTGAAAAATGATTTTTTTTCTTAGTTAAACTGACGATGTCACAAAAATCAGAAATCATATTTCATTTAAAGAAACTTATATATTTTTATCAAGTACTTATATATTATTCATTATTATATAAAGTTTTTTTATTAATGTTGTTTAAAATAACAATTTTTTCTTTGTATCACGTCATGTTTATACGTTTTATTTAAAAATTTGAAAGTTATAATTTAATTAATTTTTTTGTAAACTTAGTTAAGTTTAAAGTCAATAGAAACACAATTTTTTAAAACTTTTTACTAAAATTAAAGATTATTTTTTGTGTATAACAGTAGTTGATTTTGTTTTGTTTTGTTTATCAATTCCTATAAATATTATAATAGTACGAGTATACTATATACATAATGTTTTTACAGAACTCCATTAAAGTTTTTCACGAAAAAAAAAATCAAACAAAACATTACCCGAAATATTTATTGAAATGAGACCAACATTGATTGAAATATAAAGAAATTAAATTAAATTAAAAATAAATAAATTTTTCTTTACTTTTTAAAATAAAAATGTAATTTGTTGATTTCAAGTTAGATAAAAAAAAATTGAAATTATTAATCACGTTAACTTAAATTCAAAAATTAGTTAAGTAAAAAAATAGTTAAAATGAAATAAATTTTTTTAACCGGTTACTGTCCATCTTTGATTATTATCGTGTGAACATTTGAAATCGACCAAACATAGCTATAAAATGATAAAATTTAAGCATATTATTTTTCTTCAAAGTATTAAAAACAAAATTAACTGTTTAAAAATCTTACTTCGTTCAGCTGTAGTTGTTATTTTTAAAATAGACGTTTGATGGTATGTCAGCTAAACATTATACATTTAGATAGCTATAATTGTATTAATTGGCCAATTCCCGATATCTTGTTTGTTGTGCGCTTGTCGATCGTAAACGTTGTAAAGGATGATTTTGCGGAGATTACTGATTGCTCCCGACATCACCAGTTTCCACCAATTTACTATATTATGTTATGATCATATTCATTTTAGTTTGTTCAAATATTAAATATGAATTATAAAGATATTATTAAGATAGAAATTGAAGTATAAACGAGAACATTTCTATGCCATAAAACTTTTATTATAACTACACTCTTACTACACTTGTTATAAGATAATAACGTGAAATATACCAACCCTAAATAGGCATTATAATACTATTAATACTCATACGGATTATATTATTATTAATTTAATATGAAGAGTTAAGATAAAAATGTTAATTTCTCGTTTTATTCTATAATGATTGTAGTGTTTAATACTTACAACATCCGGCATAACGTTTTTGTCGTTTAATAACCATATGACATACAATTAGCACTGTGGAGTTCATATAAAATAAAAATGTTAGTCTTAAATATTATTTTACCACAAACAGACGGATAATATGTTACAAAAAAAATATTGTTCTACCAGTGTTTACAACAATATACAAATTAAATCATTAAAATAAAAGGTATTTTTTTTTCTGGTAAATTTTACATTAATTGTGTATCTATATGATATCGATTTCATATTATTGTTAATAAATAATTTATAAATAGGCCCTATATTATAGAGCATCAAGTATGTACTACGCAGAACAATTCATTGAAAAAATTTCAATGCTAGGTATATCAAAGAAAAACAAATTCAAGATATTATTCAACATCCAAAACATAAATAGGTAAATATTTTTTGTCTAAAGAATTAAAGAATTAAATTCCAATGTCGAAAAATAAACACAAGAGATGTTTCAGCTCTTCAAAAATGCATTAATACCTAACCAGACATCAAACTTTACCGATAAATTCAACTTTTATAGGTAAAGTAGGTAGGTATAAGTCGTAATTAATTTTTTAAAACCCGTAAATTCTAAAAAAGAGAACAATTTAATGGTTAATGATATAAATTCGAAAATATAATTATTTTGTCTTGTGAAATCTAATTTTAGCTTTCTGTGTAAAACAGGAATAATGTATGTCGATGACGGGATGTTTTCACACTAACCACATTTTTTTTTACAATTTACCTTACACGATAGAGTTCAGATTAATGAATAACCACTATATTCCATTAGTATTTTGCTTATTACCCAATTAAAACAAGAAACATATTTCAAAGTATTAAAAACTATAGCAAATAATATATATTATATATGTGAATATAATTTAATATATTTTTTTTATTTATTTTCATTTAAAAAATCGAATGGAATACACACATTTAAATTCATATAGATAATTATTCTTATTTACTTAAATTATTGTGAGATAAGTGTTTTTATAATAACTACTCTTACTAAATGATAAATACAAATAATTAAGTCGGTTATTGTTTTGAATTGCTCGATTTAATGATTATTAACTTGCTATACAATTATATAAATTTTAACATTCGAATTACAAAATAAATGTAACAATATGACTAGATTAGTACTAATGATAAAATTATCTGTTAGTAATTTAATTTGGTAATTTACAATTTTCTTATAAATTTTAAAGATTGTAAATAAACTAACATTTGAAATACTTGTCTAAAGCGTTCATTTGGACTGATATATTAAAATTTAGAAGATGTATCAGATTATTCAGATTATTTTGTATTTAATTTTATGTCAGATATTCCAGACAATTTTGTATAGTAAAGTCATAATAAACTGATTATATTTATGCAAATTCAAAATTTCCTCTAAAAGTATGGGCTTGTATCATGAAAAGTTTATGTCAAACTATTGATAATTTTGAACCATTACAATTACCGCTTTAATCAATAGTTATATAAATCTTATTTAAATATAAGTTTATTCTTAAAACTTTTAACTGAAAATTTCAAGACAGATGTTTATATTAAAATAAATAAGGTCAATTTGTATATTCAAACTAAAAAAAAAAATTAATATTATTAACATTTACTAGTAAAGCTATGTCATTTTAAAATTAAAAAAAAATAGTGGGCAAGTGGATACCGCTCTGCTGTACATTAGGTGCCGTGTGGATCACTATTATGAATTATAGGAGAGTTAAATGTGAATCCAATGATAATTATCATTGTATACGAAAAACGATTCTGAACGAAGATCATTTGTCAGCCTAGGATATAATTTTCAGTGGTTGGTGAAAAAGGTGGTTTATGTTTTAATGGCCGAAAATCTTGTATTAAATTTTCAACTCTTAGCTATTTATACAACAATTTTTATGAATTATATAATATAAAATAATTTGCAAATATTCATGGTTTTGACAAACTTTCGTCAATATTTGAACTTAAAATGCTAATAAAAAAAAATTGTGCTTATGTATTCTTATAATTCTTTAATGAATATAAGAATAATTTATGAGGAACTTTGCATTAAATTTTCAAGTATTTTGATAGGGCAAAAAATTAAATCGACACTTCAAAAATATTTTTTCAGAAAAATTGAAAATTTCTGTTGTCTATAAATAGCTCAAAAAAAAGTCAAAATATTTTGAAAATTAAATCATGTAAAGAAAATGCCAATATTAATAACTGGTAAAATTTTCAAGTATCTACGACTTATACTTTTTGAATACTAACAAATATTTAAAAACGTTTGGGGTAAAACGTTATTGTTACGCTATTTCGTAAAAATTTAAAATTCAAACGCACATAAAATTTTTCCTATAATGATGCTATGGGATTTCTCTATAGCTACTTGAAGGAAAACTTATGGAAAACTTAGTGTTGTA
>VUJU01005259.1:0-14478 GCA_009835225.1 Aphis craccivora
ACTCAACACCTTTACTAGTTTACTGTACAGTAGTGCGTGTTTACCTATATTTGATGGATTATTGTGATAACAACCTACTAAAAATATATTTTTTCCCTTATAAAAGAATCACAAAAATGCATAGAAATTATAAACTATTCAACTACCTATTTTCAACAACCACCACTAAGATTTTTCTTTAATGAATGCTAAATATTAGTATTCTACATTACATTTTCTATCAAAAGGAGATCGACTTTGAAATTGTGGGTGATTGATCATTGATCATCATTCTACAAGATAAAGTCCCAAAAACAGTTAAAACAACGAGAAATCATATTCATTAACGACACTTAAATAATTGCTATTATGCTTTGATGTGCATTGACGACTGACGTATTTTATATATGGTAGGTACATGGTACATTTTATTGAAATATACATAGGTACTTGTTAAACTTATTCAATACATAAGATTCCACATTTTATTGCATTTTTCGATGCCTAACTAGTTACCAGTATTATAAAATTATTAAAATACGATTAACTAGAATACCTAGTAAGATTTAACATTAAAATAATTAAATTTGAAATTTGAAAGTCCTTATAAAATAGTAGAAATAAACGAGCGGCAGGCTAACTATTATTAATAAATGCGATAAACATAATAAATTAATTGATTATAAATATAAAATTAAACAATTACGATATAATATATATTATATTATATAGAATTATTATAATACAATGATACATTTTGTGTAAGCATAACTAATTCCATTAATGATGATAAGTACCAATTAAAATCATAATCAAAACCAAATAACATTTAAAAGACATTTTATGTTATAAATATTTCAGCTTTCAGCATTTCAGTATTTCACTATCTAAATTTAAAAATAAGACATACTTATTATTGTAAATATTAATACCGTAATTATTAATAAATTACTTGTCTACTTAAATCAAACCTACCATAGTAATGATTAATGGGTAAAATTCATTAAGTTTTTATACAAAATATATGTATATACCTAAGAATATACTAGGGCATGTCTCGCACGATCGAATGATTCAAAAAATAAATACTATTAGTCTACACTACGTAATCCAAAAACACTACAGTAATCTACCAAATCTTACGTTAATTATCAAACCAATAAAATAAATATTATTGAAAACCCGATAAGTATTATAGGTCAAAACAGCCTATTCCTTTGCCAGATGAAACAATATCTCGTATGTATAATATTTATCTACGATAATTACCATAAAGTAATTTCAGTTATCTTGAACCTTTTCAAATTTATAAAGGATTTTTTCACGGCCAACGCCCATAACATCAGCAAGGAACACCTTTAATCATTGACTAGTGACCGAAAATCCTGCAGCGTAGTCTGAGATATTTGAGAATGGGTTTGCTGTTGGACTTGTACCTATTGTAAGAACCAACTGAAATTCGGGTTTGCGCAACGCTAAGTTTAATACAATTATTCACAAACAAAACTCGCAATAACAAAACAGTTAACTGGTTAACAAGACAACGCGAAGGGGCGAAATTGTATATTAAATACATAGATTTCTATACCTAATCTACCTTATAATTTCAACTTACAACAAAATACGGATGGTCGCTTCTTTAAATTAATGATCACTAAGAAAATAGGTAAATAACAAAAAACTATTTGTTTAAATACTAACTATTTGTTTCTATTTTTAACGATTCACCGTAAGTTTAAACAATTAAATTACCTATTTTATATTAGGTACCTACTATATTTAGGTGTACACTGTACACCTACTAGTACTAGTCTACAACAAATCAGTCGAGAATAGTAATTTACAAATTACAGGCACAGCACTTATAATATGCAATTATAAGTAACAATGGCATTGTAATCATGTAAATTATGTTTAGTCGTTTGATGATAAAGTTTACATGGACGTACCTATTCAATTTGTAACCAGTGGCGAGCACATAAACTATACCTAAACTATTTATTATTTTTTGATACGTACTATAATAAGCTACAAAACATGATGGCTCGAGCTTCGAGGCTATCGATCTGATTCACCATTTTTGCAGTCAAAATTCATATACACAAGTTTTTATTCACCAACATTAATCACGAACTAAGATGTATAGAGGTATTAATGGTATTATATAGGTAGGTATTTATATAACAATAAATATTATTATAGGCATTATCGCGGTAAACGAAAAGAGTGCCAGGCGCCCGCCCTTTCCGTTATCATATTTTAAACTTATAAGCATTAAACCATATATTATAACTAAATAGATAATCTATAAGGTAACTATTTAATCATGCATACAGCATAAAATATGCATATAATTAGGTATAATAAACTATACCTATCAAATTTGAGAATTGTTATAAAAAAAAACTGTGGACTTGCCCACAATTATTGATCTTTGACGAGTACCTAATTCAATAATAATAATTACTATTTTAGTAGTGTTGGATTTAGAGCGAAGATAGGTATCCATATCCATCTTATTATTTCAAAGACTATGGACAATATTACTGTTATGACTCAGGAATGGCCAAAATCTCTCCCCAATCCCAAAAAAATATTTTCAATGAGAACATTTCTCCTCCCCCCCCCCCATTTTTTTAAATAAAATATAATTTTTTTTTTTTTCATAAATGTAATAAATTATAGATGTACATTATTGTTAAATTCAACTACTTGAGACAATAAAATAATAGGTAGTTATATTTAATTTTAATATTTATTTTGTCATATTTTATAAAGATAAAATATAGTTGCCTGTCTATTATATATTTATATAACATTTTTATACATTTTATTATTAAACAATTTTTTATTACTTTAATAATTATTTAAAGTTTATTATATTTATGAGAAAAAAAATAATTTTTAAATAATGGGGGAAAATTATCCGCATTATAAACATTTTTTTGGGGGGGGGGAATGTTCTACTACGCCATAAACTGTCGGTAGGGGATATCCGGGGGAAATTGTCCGTTTACCAAGAGTAGTCCAAGACACAGGCCTTCACCTTACACACTGGTCTCCAAGTGTAAGGTTTATGTGTGAAACTGTGAACTGTAAAGACGACATTGTTAAATGTCTATTTAGATATCATACGTATTGCAGTGATGCGCACGAAAATGTATCACTGATGTCACGGACTAAGATAATCTTAGTCCGTGTGATGTATAGGTACCCTTTTTATGATAATATTATATTATATTATAGATGATAGGGGAAGATAACGGCGCCGCTGGTATCAACTATCAGCTATTCGGCCACGCACACCTACGCGATTTTTTTTTTATATTCTTCGGCCTTCGCGTACATTGTAACGTCCCAAGTCCAAACGTCGTCTATACTTATCTATGGTCGTCTTCTGACCATTCAAAGTCAGAATAAATAACAAATCTTTATTCTTCTCTAGCATAATGTTGCTGTCGGTTATGACGTTATGTCGAATAAAATACATTATTATTAGTAACACTGTGCAATGCAGTTAATCGAGCGGGTACATAACAACTCACTGTAATAATAATTACGTGTATACCTGTAATTATTTATCATCATATTCCTGTGTATACCTCCAACCGAGACGGAGTGCACTTCGTGAATGATTGCCACTCAATGATGGACATCGATCCAATTATAGTGTCCACGAGCTTAGAAGCTCTAATTGGTGAGTTAAAATTGCATACAACATATTATTATCGGTTTGTCACTTTGTCGTACAAGTCGATTAGATACTGTGAATAAATACACTCGTGAGTTGTTTCTTGTTTACAGATAAGACTTTTGTACTAGGTTTGTGATTTAATAATATTATGTAAATTATTCTTAAGTTATGTAATATCTCTTTGGAGATTAATACACTGACCACGAGTGGTGATTTAATGATATATTGCTGTATCAATATTATGTCTAATACCTATTTATATATTTTAATTTTAAAATGAGTTTACTAACGTTTCTTACAACGACTGTTATTGTGTGTAATGTGAACCATGTAGAGTATATTGGCTCATCAACCATGAACGTGGATTGTCATTATGATTCCTTTATTTATCAATAGGCTTACTGTTGATATTTTTTTAACATTTCTACAAAAAATGAAACAATTTTTGATCTATTATAGGTTCTAATCTAAGGCTATTTTATTTTATTTGATAATACAATAATACAATATTATGTACCTAATATGATGATTTTGGAGGCCCTATGTGGCTTTATTTACAAATAACATTGTAGGGTTCATAAACTCTTCATGGTGTTATATATTCAATTTTAATTTGTGATATTGACGCTCAACCTGTTAATAAATGAAAAGATTGTGTTTTTTTCTTTATTGTTTCATTCTTAAATAATGTTTATAATAATTTTAAAAGAACATTAATTATTTTTTTCTATTAGTTGTTTGTATTGTTTAGATTAACCATTAGATACTTAAATACTTAATCTTATGAGTTTTTTACAGTTTTTCTTTATGTGTGTACCTTACCTTATTTTTAACTAAAATATATTTAAAAATTAAGTGTACTCAAAGTTAATAATTTTAAATAACATCGTCAATGTTTATCTGACAAAATTTGTTTTGTATTTCATAATATAGAATAGTAATTGAAACCATGGGCACCCATTGAGGGAGGAGTAAGATAAGGCACTTGCCCCCTCCTGCTCAAAAAATATTATGAACTTGTAGTTCAATAAATATGGCATATTTATATTTATTTATGAAAATAACATTAAATCTTTATTATCTTTTAAATTTGAGAATTTTAACCCCCCTCCCTAAAATTATGGGCGCCCATGATTGAAACATTTATGTTGTTCTTTAATAAGTGTTTCTTTTTATGTGAATTAAGTAATCATATTTATAATCATTTAAAATTTAAAAATGTATTTTTCCTAAACATTTGTTGTACAACATGATTAATAGAATAATATTTCAAAAACATCAAAATAAGTGGTTAAATAAATTTAAGACTTTAAAATACTAAAATTGTAAAATATAAATCTGTTGGATAAGTATTTACTATTAAACTTTAATACTTATCAACTAATTTAAGTTAAAGAAGTATCCATGTATGATATATCTATTATCTTCACATTTTGTTGAATTGTATTTATATATAAATATTCTAATTTTATTTTAATAATTTTAACATTCTATAAAATAGCACATCATTCTTGCATGAAAGTATTAATTTTGTTATACATAAGCTAACATAACCAATTGGTGTCTGAGTATTGCTTGGCTGATGCAAATAATATTAAGTGACTTTTGTTTTAGAAGATCTAAGGACTATATTAATTCTTATAGCATGCTGATTACAAATATTATTAAATACCTACAAATAGTTACTAAAGTGTTTCATTAAATTAAACTTTTTAATTAGATAAAATTATAAAAAGTTGCATATTATGATTTTCCAAAATATTTTTTATTTAATTTATATTTTACTATAATTGTGTGATACAAATACTTTTCAGCAAAATTAATAATTTAACAATTATAGTGGTTAAAATGTACATACCCTTAGACACTTCTATTAATTACATAACATGTTTTAATATTAACATTTATAATTACTTTAATATCTATATAATTTTATCTTTTTTATTTAAATATAAACTGTCATGACTTTGTATATATATATTTTTTTTTTTTTTAGTTTACAATTGTATAAAACTGCTGTGTAAGAAAAATAGTATTTAATCCTAGCGAAAGATATAAACAACTCAAAATGGAAGAAAACAGATGTAGAAATACTAGAAAAATTTGAGTTGTATTATTTATATTCTTACCAAGAAGCCTAATTTATGTTTGCATACAATCTCTAGAAATAAATAAAAACAAAAATATTAGCTCAAACTGTTTGATGCATTTGAAAAAAATAACCTAAGTAAGAAAGAAGAAAATAATGAATATTACATTTTTAAAGAAATGTGATTTGAAATAATACATAAATAAACTTTTCTCTATTTTGAGAATTGTTAGTAATATTAATTTTTACTACAAAAAACTTTAAAAAAAGTAGTATAAACTTATAATCTTAATTCAGACTGATACTTGAATGAATAACAGTTAACACAAACCATCAATTAATATATAAACAATTCATACCACTATCTGAAATAGTTATTACCTAAGAATAACATTTTACCAATTATGGTGAACAATGGAAAAAAAACTAATCTAATATGATAAACAGATAATACCATTTTAAATTTTAAAAATAGTGTAACAAAACATATTAATATACATAACAATAAACATTAAATTAGTCCAATTAATTAATAATTTATTTATATGTATTTTAGAAAGAGCAACTAAAAATACTAACGAAAAAATTGACAGCGCTGCAATGATTGCTTTTAGTGGATTTGTGCAAAGAGATCCGGAATGTGCACCTTTAGCTGCAAAATGTATTTTAGCCAAAATTCATTCAATGCAAGAATGGGAAGCTTTACAAGCCCTTCATGTATATTGGACATTTTCAATAAAATAAAATCTAAAATAATAATTATTTTATAATACAATTTATTTTAGTTACTAGATATATGTATGCAGACTGGTAGTGCTAGTTTTCAAGCTGAAGTTGGTAAATTTTGTTTTCTTAATGAACTTATACGTTTAGTTTCTCCCAACTGCAATGGAATTCACACTCCAGATTTAATAAAAAACAAAATAATTGAACTTCTTGGCTTATGGTCAACACAATTCCCCAAAGAAATTAAGATACAAGATGCCTTAGATATGTTAAAAAAACAAGGTGTTGTAAAGGTAAAGTTTTATATTTAACTATTAAATATTTGACAAATTTTTAATACCTATCTTATTTACTATAGAATTTTTTATTTGAAAATATGCCATCAAAAACAGCTTCTGCTTCTAAAATGGATTCTACTAAAGTATCAATTTTAAATGGAGAAAAATCATTATTGCTACAAAAGTTGCTGAAAAGTAAAAAATCAGAAGATCTCAAAGCTGCAAATGAATTAATTAAATCTATGGTTGAAGAAGTATGTATGAAAAGCCACAACAATGTTAACTTGTGATAATATATTAATGTTATAATATAGGAAGAGCAGAAAGCAGAACGAATTAGTAATATGTTGGCTGATATTGAAATAACTTCAAATAATGTTAAATTATTATCAGAAATGCTTAAATCGTATGGTGGTGGTTCTGGTTCATCAAATGATTTAGAACTTATTAAAGAGTTGTATGATACTGTAAAACAATTGGAACCAAAAGTTCAAACAATGTTATCACTAGAAATTCCAGAAAATGAGGATACTGTTAGTAAGTACCTATGTTAGATGTGATTTTATTTGGTTTACATTTAATAGGTATGCAATATCAATAATGTAACTATAAAAGTATTAATGGTTGTTTGTATACTAAAATTCAAAAAAAAAAAAAAAACTTGAAAAATATTTAACTATTAGCTTTGCTAAGTTATTATGTTTTTATTAACTACCAAGTTGTATAATTCACAGACATTTTTTTTTTTTATTACTATGTCCTGGCAATCTCACAGCAAGCAAATTTTTGTTTTTGTTTCTATATTCATAACAATATTTTTCTCATAAAAACTTTTATTTTATCATTTATTTATGAAGAAAATATTTAGTAATTAAATAATTTATACTCTTTTCCAAATGAGATCAGACCTGCACGGCGACCAGTTTTCATCCGGTGCTGGGCAAGTTCCCCCACCTAGTAGTTGTTCGACTGCAGCTCTACCAGCAGCGTAGGCCACGCCCATGCACACAACTTGGCCGCCGAAGACTGGTCTCATTTGGAATAGAGTATAGTTCTTACTATAATAAAATATTTTCTCTGAAAAAATTTTTTATCTTATAATTATTAATGTGCTATAATATTCTACACAAACATTGTTATTTTTTACAGGAAAAATAATTAAACTTAATTATGAAGTAAATGAAACATTAAAAACATACAATGAAGTTCTAGAAAATCTTGATCATAAAAAATCAATTGATCAACAAGATGAGGAAAACTTGTTAGACTTTAGTATGTCATCTGTTTCACCTGGTAAAATACAAGTGCATATTACACACAAAAGATTTATATTTATATTTTCTAATTATATCATTCATTCACACTAACTGCTTTATTGTTATTCAAATAATTTGGTTTTATATATGAAAATAGTTTCATTTCAAGTGCTAAACTAGTTGATTTAAAACCAATGATGGAAAGTAAAATTATATTAATGTGGACTTTTTTGTTTCTATGAATGATTATAGGGAGAAAAGACTTTTTAAATGAATCTAATTGTGAAAGAAATAGTTTTCCAAATAATGAATCAGCAAATGTTAAAGAGCTAGATGATTTTTTGCAAATGTCACATCCTATAAAAGAATTTATTCCTTCATTGCCTGGTAAGGAAAACGGATAATTAATTAATGTTTAACTATAGTTAAAATACAGTTGTAACGCTCATTTTTTAGAAGTTGTAAATTCTCAAAAACGTGTAGAAATTAAGGAAAATGTGTATTTAGACTTATTTGAAGAACTAAATATTCTCGGAAAAGATATTTTAAATAAACCAAATGAAACTAAACATTTTGAAAAGTAAGTTTACTTAATATTATTATTTTTTACTTATTCTTTCATTTTTCATTTAAATTTTCATAAATTATAAATGTGTTTTATTTTCCAGACCATTTAAGTTGACTGAAACAGAATTTAATTCAGATATTATAAAAAAAAATGGTGTATCACATGATCCATTGTTTGGCACACAAGATTCAATAATATTTGAACAACCAAATAATCATAGTCTTCAGATAAAGCCTCTTGGTGATATTAATATTAAACTTGAAGACATTATTCCATGTATGTAGAAAAATTGTATTTATTTAAATTTTAAAACTAAGTATTATATGAATATCAAATCATTATAGTTTTTAAAATATATATTTTATAATTTTGTATTATATATCTATAAAGTATTCTATTTTTAAGTACTTTTATCAATCTTAATCTAATCACTAAAGTTTATTTTGAACTTGTTTAAGGTCCTGATTTCACTATTGTGAGCTTATTTGATAAGAATGATATTAGTACAGAACTGCATTTAGCAGCAAACAAACCAAGAGAAGATGTTACAGTTTTTGTTGTTACTACTAGAAGTAAATGTAAACTGCCGTTATTTAATTTCTCATTCCAACCAGTTGTTCCAAAAGTAAAATATTAAATCTGTTGTCAACTTCTTATCATTAATAAAAAAATATATATTTTAATTTTTGTTTTTTAGGACTGTAAATTACGTATATTACCACAATCAAGAACCAATCTTCCTATTTATAATGCATTTTTACCACAAGAAACCATTGTGCAAATCATACTAGTTGCAACTTTAAATAAAGTTAGTCATTCAATAAATGATAATTTTTTTAGATATTAATATTAATTGAATCACTTTATAGGAAAGTATACCTTTAAAATATGTCATAAGTTATACAATGGATGGTGAAATGTTTACTGAATTTGGCGAAACTGAACAGCTGTGCATTAACTAAGTTTATGAATATTAAGATCTCAAAAAAATTATTGAATACATATTTTCATTTAATTTATATTATAATCAAACAGTTTATTTTACTTATAATATTAAGTCAGTTTAATGTTAATCAGTTATTAGACTCTAAATTATTATTATTTAAGACTTTAAAATTAATATTATTAAGGGAATATTATGTAATGTTATATTCATAATTTGTAAACTAGTCATTAAAGAGTGTTAAATGATAAAATTGTTCAGTTTTTATGTTAAAATGATAATGAATATGCCATTTGCTATTTAATACTTAATATTACCATTAAAATCTAGTCAGTGGATATAAAATATTATTATAGAATAAGTAAAATTTTAAAACACACTTTTATGATCTGTTAAATTAAACATTATTTTTTTAAATTGATATTAATTGTTTTAAATTATTTTAATATTTTTGATTTTTTAGTGTAAAACATTTGGACTGAGGCTATCTTAGTTCAATTATTAAACATACATATAAAATCAATTATAATTTTACAGTGGTTTTATTTATTTTTACCTGTAGGCTGTAGTAAAACTATTATTTTCATTATTATCATTAAAATATTACATGTCTCATATAAACTACTTAATTATTCAGCTATAATAACATCATATCCAATAAAAATAAGAATATTGTAATTTATAAATAATAATATTTATTATACATGAAATAAAAAACAATTTCAAAATAAATATGAAGGGCTCATAGTTAACTTATAAGTAATAAATGTTGCCATGTATTAAATAAAAACAAAGTTTCTAAGTTAAGTATACATTTATCCTCAGTTAATATTGTCTTATAACAATATAAACAATATATATTAGTACATGTCTGTAAACAAGTAACTGTACCTACTAAATTAATCAATGATAAAAATAAAATTTTATCCGATTTTACCGTAAAATTACACACATGCCTTTCATAGTATAAAAATTATACATTGTATTTAAAATTTATTTAAATTTATTTTTGGTCCTCACTTTTAAATTATTGTTAACTGTATTGATTTATAAACATTAAAATATTTAATTATACTGTAGGTGTACTGGTATTTAATTAATTTTTGCAATATAGTATAGACTTCTGTCACAAATAAACAATTTGACTAAGTATGTATGTCTAAAAGATATACATATTTAATTTAGTTTCATTGATTTTAATTCATTATTGAATACAAACAATCTAGACAACATTCCAAATATATGGTCAAATTTAACAGTCCACTGTTTAAGGAATTTATAATCATTATAAGTTTGTAACAAGCAGATTCACTCTCACCAATGCTATTTAATATTGCATAAGAAGAAGTGGTTAGTAAGGGACTAAACATCAAGATAGGAATCAATGTACAAGAATCTACGACAATCAAACAAATAGAGTACGTTGATAATTTAGTATTTCTATCAGAAACAGAAACAATGGAATTTCAGAGTATGACAGAAACTTTCATCGACGAAAGCAAACAAATGGCTTAATTATAAGTGAAGAAAGTACATGTCACATGGACATGATTAACTTCACTAATAAATGCCTTTTTTAATTAAAAACAATCTAGAAATTTAAACAAGTACCTAGGTATCAATTCAGTCAGATCTAAATTAACTTTAGGTTAAATTAATGATAAGGACACCTGATATCGCTATATACGTCGTGTATACGTGTGAAACCTGAACCAAAAAAAAAACAGATGAACAAAATCTAGCGAAATTCGAAAGAAAGCCGAAAGGTGTTATGACAAATGTTTAGCTCCAAAAGAAACCACAATACAAAGAGTACAAATGTACGATAGGTAAAAAAAAAATAACAAAGAAGTAATAAGTATTTCGGACATAAAAACTACGACGAAAAGTAAAAGGATAGATTGGGTCTAGGCCGGGCCTAATAGTCTGGGTTGTCCAAGACAAAGATGAATAGAGTCCATATAGATCTTAATATGGTAGGAAGTAGGAATTTATTATGAACTGTGAAGAATTAGCTAGGTACAGAAAGAAACAAAAGAGAGGAATATTGGTTGCGGCGATTGACTTACATGATCTGTATTAAGTTATAGGTATGTAAAAAAAAGTAATCCCGACAATAAATACTAATAAAAAGATGAAAATGAAGAAGTATTATATTTATCAAATTGTACAAGCTCGTGTTTTGCTACAATGCTGCCCAACAGCTCAAATAACTATTTTAATTTTTTATTTTGTAGAAAAAACTAAAAAGAATTATATGGAGTACAAAAACTATGATAATAAAAAAAAACCAACTTAAACATGATTGGAAACGTTTTACCATTTTTATAACACTTTAATTTGAAAATATTTTCATCAATGAAGACATCAAAAACTAAACTTTTTATTACGACGTCTCAATATATTACTGTTTCTTTTGAATTTATGCGATGTTTACGTTTTATTCAAAGATAATAAATTACTTTCTATAAATTATTTCATATATTTTTCTAATTCTCCACGACTTCACAAAAATAAACGCAATTATTTTATTTCAACCGAAAATTCAAAACTGCCGCGCAAATGTGCTCTCCTCGTCTCATCATATGAACAGGCTACAGTAACCGTAACCAAAGTACAAGTAATGTGGCGCGACGCGGCGTCATTCCTACAATACCGTTACCAACATCAACTGGTCGCAAGACTGGGTCCCTGGCATTCATGGCATATCCATTCGCCGTCCGCAACCAAATTCACAACTTCATCAAGCGACCCGAACACGTTGTTTCGGCGCGTTACCCGTCTCTTTTTGACGCGGTGTTTTGTTGTTTTTTACTCGCCTACACTTAGTTAAAAATTATTTAGAAGATGTCTCAACAACACGTGTAGTGTAAATCACAGTCGAGCAGCCAACGGACGGAAGTCCGCCCGAAATTCTACTACTGTTTTCGCCGCACTCTACACGACTACAACAATGGTGAGTTGAACCACACTGAACAAAATTATTATTTTAGTACAATATTTTTCGTTTCCGCCCTGCGACTTACGCACACGATCATTCGGTGATTATGCACCTCATCGTTGATCCGTGAAACAACGTTTTCTTGTCTATTGGCCGAGATTGAATTGTCGCCCGACGCGTGCTTTACGCATTTTTCTTAAACTCTTAGGTTCGCGTTTTCTAGATTTTACTCTATGTCGAAAAACGCGTAAAGGCTTAAATTAATTTTAATAGTGTGTGTGTGTGTATGTGAGCGTATGTTTGTGCGCGCGCGTTGCTAGGTTGACGGTAAAATCTGCGGACCACGTTATTTTATCTTCGCTACGACTGTTGCATAATCACCGGTCCCGTCACCACTTGTCGTTTCGCGTATATGGACGATTAAACGTCCGTTACACCACGCACAATATAATATATATACTTACATACGTAGTTAAGTCAGTGGCCTGTGCCGAACTAATACTATTTGTTTTGTTACGCAATATTGTCTTGCCGTTTCCTTCCATCTCCAGTCAAATTGATAATGGCGGACGATTTTGACATTGAAGCGTTGCTTGAAGCGCCCTATAACAAAAAAGAGCCAGAGGCGCAGCCCAAAGAAAGTAACGGCACTGAGGAAAAATCCCGTAAAGAGAAAGACAAGTCTCGTAAAAGTCGCCATCGTACTAGATCTCGGTCGCGCGACAAATCTCGCAAACACAGTCGGTCCAAAGATCGCAAACATCGACGAAAAAGTCGTTCAAAGGATAGACATCGTAGTCGTTCCAGAGACCGACATTCACGTAGACGTACATCTAAAGACAAACGGAGTCGTTCACGATCTCCGGTCAAACTACCCAAATATGGACCACCATTACCTCCTCCTCGATATGGTAGAAAACAATCTCCTTTAGCATCCAAAGTGCCACCTGCTAGTATGTTAACTCCTGAAGAAAGAGATGCTAGGACAGTGTTTTGTATGCAACTTTCAAAAACAATTCGAGCTAGAGATTTAGAAGAATTTTTTTCATCTGTTGGCAAAGTTAGAGATGTTAGAATGATCACTTGTAATAAAACTCGGCGGTTTAAGGGTATTGCTTATATAGAATTTAAAGATCCTGAATCAGTTCCACTTGCTATGGGTCTGAACGGCCAAAAGCTTCTAGGTGTTCCTATTGTTGTACAGCCCACTCAGGCAGAAAAAAACCGTATGGCTAATTCAATGCCAAATATGGTACAACGTACACACTATGGCCCAATGAAATTATATGTTGGTTCATTACACTATAACATCACTGAAGAAATGTTAAGAGGAATATTTGAGCCTTTTGGACACGTTGATAACATACAATTAATGATGGACACTGAAACAGGCCGATCCAAAGGCTATGGATTTTTAACTTATCGCAATGCAGAAGATGCTAAAAAAGCCCTTGAACATTTGAATGGATTTGAAATAGCTGGTCGACCTATGAAGGTGGGTCACGTAACTGAAAATCATTCTATGTATGATAAAACTGCTTTTGAAGTTGACGAGTTGGACAGAGCCGGTTATGATTTGGGAGCTACAGGGAGACTGCAACTGATGTACAAATTAGCAGAAGGTACTGGGTTCCCAATTCCACAGGCTGCAGCCAATGCGCTGCAAGTTGCCACCGGAGTAACACCAGCAGCTCCAGCTACACCAGCTGTTCAAGTGACTCCTCCAATTGCAACTCAATGCTTTTTATTGGCCAACATGTTTGATCCAAACAAAGAAGATGTAGATAGTAATACTACTTGGGAAACTGAAATTAGAGATGATGTTATTGAAGAATGTAACAAACACGGTGGTGTTTTGCATGTGTATGTGGATAAAGCATCTCCACAGGGCAATGTGTATGTCAAATGTACAACAATTGAAACTGCACTTGCATCTGTAGCAGCTTTACATGGGCGATGGTTTGGTGGACGTGTAATCACTGCAGCATATGTGCCTGTAACAAA
>VUJU01005260.1:0-14476 GCA_009835225.1 Aphis craccivora
TTTTTTCAGAAGTTTTATCTGTTCACTATTAGGTATATAACTAGGCACTAGCATAAGATATAAATTTATTCCAGTACAAAACTTAAACGAGAACTCTTAATTTTAGTGCGGATTGAATGGACTGGTAATATTATATGCATTCGTAAAATATTACAAATAATATGACTGAAAAATATAATTGATGATGAACCGCACATGAAACGACAACCACATTATTTACCAGTAATTTTCAATGGAATTTTCGCGAAACCTTAAATTGTTTTTTTTTTCGAATTTTTGTAATTAATTTATTAAAAAATGATGCGTTGCGTTGCCATACTCACGTTCTCGTCACGCATTGTTCGTCACCTATATAGTTAGTTACATTTCTATTATTTTCATTTATTACGCCATTGTCGACGTATTAATATTATAGTCATTGTCCTCGACATACAGCGGACTGCTTGGCCGAGCTGTAGTAACTAATAAACTAATAAATTTGAGTAATAAATAATAATAACAGTATGATGATTTGATGTAATATATAACAACGAAAATTCGGGTGTGGCTTGAATAAGTTATATAGGTACCAGTTGGGCGTTCGAGTAAACTGTATATAACCTCTGAAGAACTTTTAAACTGATAAACATCATTTTAGTATGACTGTTTACTTACACACGAAATAATAACAGCTCATTTTTACTCAGAAGTTGGCAAATGAAAACCAGCCTCGAAAGAACTTACTATTATTAAAAATTAAAATTATGGTATAAATAATAATAATTATTAAACCAATAATTTGTGAACCTGTGATTTAACTATAGTATCCATTACACTATAGTTCTTATTACAGTTTTTGCAGTTCTTCTTATTTGTTTGAATAGCATAAATAAATTAATTATTTTTATTTGTTCTATTGGTAATATTAAAAAAATATATTTTCTCTTTTTTACTACTATCAAAATTAAATATTTAACTAGGGAAAACTTTAAAATTAAAATAACGGGTTCGTAGTAAATTATTATCAGGTTTTTTTTCGTTTGATGGATAGGTACTTTATTTAATTCCTTAATAGTATGACTTTTATTTATAAAGTTTATTACCTATCGATCATTTTAGTTTTTCATTTTTTTTTTTTTTTTTTTTATTAGCTTATAATATATAATTATGTATTCATAGATAGCTTGTACTTGCATGATTCTTCTAAACGTGTAGACTTGAATATCAAAAATTCAAAAGTTAGTTTATATTTGTATTACTGTCTTAATATCTATACATGTATCAATATGTCTGTTCTACTTAAATATATATATATATTTTATAATTATTATTACTCAAATGAGCACTTGAAACTTGAAAGCATTATAATAAGCAAAAATAGTAATTTAAAAATAATAATTATTATCTCTTTTTTAACTCTATAAAATAAATAATTAAGTTAATCAGAATCAGAACTATGTTCACATTTTTTTTTTTTATATTAAAAAATATTAGTTATGTATTTGTATTTTTGTCAAGTATGTTTAATTTAAATTTTTAACGGCCGGATAAATGTATTAATTTTACTATGGTGTGTATTTTTTTCTGTCTATCATTATCTTTTGTGACAGTAGAAATGCTATAATTTTCAATAATGTAAGTGGTTTCTGGTAGCAAATTGAATCTAATTAGTAATTTGAGGGTCAAATAAAAATATTCTAAGAAATTTTCCAAAAAAAGACGTTCAAATTTTAACAAAATTCTTTAAGCTCACAAATTTGTTAATTATTAAGTAGTTAAAAATGTATGAAATGTTTAATATTGATAGCTAAGATTTGAAATTATAATACACAATTCTTCACGAATAGGTAAAAATCGTACAACCAAAATTTCTAAAAAATATAATATAATCAGTTTTCTTTTTATAGACATTTTAAGTTAAAATCTTAACGAAATGAAATATTTAAAGTAATTTATTTTACTATTAGTAATGCAGTAGGTTGTTTAATTTTTTTCTGAATACATAGCATTTGAAAATGTCATTCCGTATATAAAATAAAATAATACATTATAAGTTAAAAGTTTCAAGTAATCTTGAGTAAAATTTTTAAATTACAACAAAATGACTAAAATAGTTTTATTCGTCGTTTAATACCAGTATAAATATATCATAAAATAAACTTATAGTGATACAGGTCAATGTATTACAGGATCACTAAGTTATAAAGGTTCTACTTTTAATAATGATGGAAACCGTGGCATTGTCTAATAGATTATTTTGACAAAATAAACTTAGGGAAACGAAACAATCTCCTGCAATTTCCTGGTGTATTGATTTAAAGGAATAGCCAATATATATATATATATATAAAATTGAAAAAACGTATTTTGATTTATTTGCCACAGTTTATCACGAAATCAACCTATATAATAAATTATAGTATTAAATTAATCAAAAAATAGTTTTAATCATAATTCTATAGTGATTTATCATATTATTCATATTGTTAAAAAATTATTATAGCTTATGTACTCAGCTATTATAATTTATAGTTATAATAATTAATAACTATTACTTCATTGTTTGAATTTATTGTATCCTTATGTTTTTGTACAATTCATATACAAGTAGGTGTTAACTGTGTTGAAAATATATTTAAAAAAAAAAATTAAATATCATAAAATATAATATATAAAAATTAATTAATATATATAGTTAAATATAATATTAATAGGTTTTTAAGAAACCCATAAGATTTAATTTTGTTAAAATAAAAATAAAATCAATTTTATTAAAATATTAGTCATAAGTCATAATTCATAACTTATTAATTAAATTTTTACAATAATTATATCATAATGATTACTTTAAAATTAAATTTGAAATTTAAAGTTCACAGTTTTAAAAAATCTAATTTGGACTTTTTTATGCTTTAATATTGACTAGAATCGTAACTTGTAGTTTTTATGCATATTATTGTTGTTTTTAAATTAACTTCTGCTTGGTGTTCTTTAAGTACTCACTTCAATCTAATAATAAATTGATGTGTGTGAAAAAAATTGGTCATCCAAACGATAGTGAATAACAGATTTATCAGATTATCAGTAAGACTTAATCGCTCGGATGAGGCTCAGTACAAACGTACTAACGGTGAATATTTTTTGTCATTTTGAAGGAGAATCGTAAGTTCCTACACGAGAGTAACAGGTAGATAATTACGTACGTTAATTCCTACATATGTGATGTGTAAGTTCCTACACGGTAAAAAAAGGTAAACGAGTAAGTTCCTACATTACGTGTCTACCTATATTATAATTTATAAGTTATAAATCTAATATCAGTTATACCATATTATTTAATACTGTCATACATTTTAACCCTGTATTCTATATAATATACAATTTATAAGCTATCTATCTAATTTAATTTAATAATTTTAAAAATAATAATTGTAATATAATAATAATTTATAATTGTAAAAAAAATAAAAGTAATGCATTACAATTTTAAAAATAATAATTTATTGTAATATAATAATAATTCATAATTATTCAATTGATAATATTTATTAGGTAAATTATTAAATATTATATAGAATACATTACTTATATATTTTTTTAATTATTATTATATTACAATTATTATTTTTAAAATTTTTAAATTAAATTAGATAGATAGCTTATAAATTATATATTAATATATTATACAGAATAAAGGGTTAAAATGTATGAAAATATTATTATAATATGATATAACTGATATTAGATTGATAACTTTTAATATACGTAGTGTAGGAACTTACAGGTGTACCTTTTTTTACCGTGTAGGAACTAACATATGTATTTAAGTACTTTGTTTACCTGCTAGGTCTCGTGTAGGAACTTACACTCGCTCATTTTGAATACAATTTGTTAAAATATCAGCAGAAAATTCTGATATTTTAAGTATTTATTAATTGTCAGAAACAATAGAAAATAGTTCATAAAATGTACACGAAATTTCAGTAGAACTAAAAAAGTCAATCCAAAGAAATACTTTAACAAATTTGAATTTTTTTATGTTTCTATAAGAATGTTTAATATGGTGAATTCACATGATAGCGTCATAATATCTAACTATTTTTAATTTATATATATAGTATTAATATTTAATAATGTATTATAAAAATTATATATATAAAAAAATGGACATGCATAAAAACGTTTTTTTGTCATATAGCAAAATTTCTTTACTGCGAGTGTACTAAAATAAAAATAAATCGAAAAAGTGCAAAGTATACTTCATTAATATTCATTGCATTTTTTCATGGTAAACTATAATCGCTTATCGACACTTTTTTGGGTCTATATACTGTAGCAATGAGTATATATTATCATGTTAAATTCGAAATTGTTAATTATAGTATTATCGTATTTGAATAATAATAAAGACAATATAATATTAAACCTTATTGCAGTAAGATTATTACTACAAAAATTTCATTCTTCAACGAGGAATAACGACTCGAGTTTTTCGAAATCTGATCACTCCGATGATGCATGCGAATTTTGGTTAAAATTCCAAGTTACCTACTAAGTACTTTACTAAGAAATCATAAAAAGAAAAAATATTCAGCAATCACCTAATTTACAAAAAAAAATATTTATGAAATTATTTGTTACCGTTTATGTGTGTTTTGCATTTTTTAAAAATATGATATTATGTAGGTTTAGGACTAATATTATTGAATTATTGATAGATAAATCATTGGTAAAATGAGTTAAAATTTGTGCTGTATATTCACCTATAATTCATATAATTTGTTTGGGTAAAAAATTTACTTAAAAAAAAAAAAATGTTTTTTTTTAACTTAATTGTTTTGTATACATTTTCTTATAGGACAGATGGCGTTACTGGTTTATTCTTATTTAATATATTTCAAAATTATTAGGCCTACAAAACTATTAAGTTACTTATAACTTGATTAGTTTATTACATAGTATATTATTATATAATTATATTAGTATATTAAGTTATCATTTTCCAACAGTTTTCAAAAAAAAAACGAGAAAAACAACAAAAAAAAAGTGACGGAAAAACGAGAATTTTTAAGCAAAACCAGTTTTCGACTAAATCGATTTTTTTATATGGTTGTAATTCAAAAACTATTGACTGTAAATACTTGAAATTTTCACCAAATGTTTATAATAGTATTATCTATATATAGTCAAATTTTAAAAATATTTTGGCTTTTTTTGAGTTATTTATAGACCATAGAAATTTTTGATTTTTAAAAGAATTTTTTTTGAAAATTTAATACAAGATTCCATAAAAGTTGTCCGTATTGTAGTTAAAAAAATTTTAAAATTTTCAGTCAAAATTTTTTTTATAAGCGTTTATAGTTCAAATTTTTACGAAATCTGTCGAAAACGTGAAAATTTGCAAGTAATTTTGATGTTGAAAAATCATAAAATTGTTGTGTTGTACCCACTTACCGCTTTTTGTTATATTTATTTGTTTGTACTTAATAATAGAAAAATAAATGTTGTGATAAAAAATGAGTTAAATACGTATAGGTAGTGAAACTATTAAATATTTAAATGTAGTATGTACGATGTACCCAAAAGAACATTAAAACTAGTACATTTGGCATATCATATATATAGTAAATATAAATGTTAATACAAAAATAATTGTTTACTTCCACAGCATATTATTATATTACGGTGTTTTTGTTTTACGGTACCTATTCCAGTACTATGGTTTTCCAGTATTTTAATATTTTACAATTATCTGGTACGTGATGAAGACGATATTACAGGTTTTCCGGTAGGTTAGGTATCGGCATTACGGTAAATCGTCCAATACCGGTATCTAGATTTCAATACCATCAACTCTTATATGAAACAGGGTATGAACAAAAATATTATTAGGTTATCGGAAGTGAGGTAGTGTATTTAACGTGATAATATGCTCGTTGGCATTTAGCTTCTTCTAATTCATGAATTCATTACATACCTAATTAATGTATGATAACTGATAAGTAAATAGTATATTTTATAGACGAAGATAAGTTTAATGGTTTTTTATAAATTTTATCTGGGAGACAAGACTTTATCCAGCAACTAGTAGGGTGACTATTTTAAGAAAATAAAAAACAGGATAGTTGTTACCTCTACCCCTATAAAAAAACAACGACTTAAATGATTAAATATAATATCAAACATCATTGATTATCTATACATTTATAAATAATACTATATACTTTAATTCGTAGTGCATATGCCCTACAGCATGTCTCGTGCTTATCGTTAATTTAATTGTTCATCGGCATCAGCCCTTGAAAACTGTTCTGTTATTTATAACTTTTGGTTAAAAAACAGTTTAAATTATTTTTCATATATTGATTTCCCTTTAAGATATAATGTAATATATGGAGAGTTGGGATTAAAACTAGATCATATTCTAAAAACGGGATAAAAGGTGTCCTGTTCGAATCAAAAGAGGGATAATCCCGTTCTAAACCAGACGTCTGTTTACCCTAGTGTATTCGATAATTATTTTTGAGTTAGATACTTAAAACATATTTTTGACATATTTTTGCTGCACTTAAATTAAATCAGTAAAATTAATTTTTAATATCTAGTAAAATTTTTAAAATTAATGTGCATTATCAGTAGCACGCATTGCAAGGTTTATTCATGGGGTAGAATTTATTTAATTTAAATGTATAAATATATAATACAATACTTTGTAATATTTTTACAAATGTACCACCAGTAAAAAATAAAATTATAGCCTCGGTAGTCGGTACTTAACATATAGTTAAAAATAATCTTACTCCAAATCTAAACATAGGTATATATTATATTACCAACTATGCATAATAAATTAACACAATCAACATATAATATCTCTTATAAGTTATATTTTGGTCTAAAAATGTACAACATATACTATAGGAAATTTTAGAAAACTTATTCAAGATTCTTTTAAAAAAAAATAAACCTTGGTGGCTTGGCTACTATTAAAATCAAAATAAAGATTAATATACTTATAAGAACCTAACAAGTTTATAGAATTATCACATTATTTAAGTAGGTATACATAATAACTTTAGTTATTAATTTATTATTGACGGTTTTAGTTTTATAATGTTATATTGTATTATTTAATTACCTATACAACATTTTATATATATTATAAAATTATATTTATAAAAATATGTATTTTTTAATATTGATATTTTAATTGTGAAGTATAGTAGATGTAGCTTTGTATATTTAAATTGTTTGATTGTATTTAATCATTTAATAACTTTATATTTTAAATTGTGAACTCCACGTTCATTATTATTATTTTTTTTAATATATAATAAAACTAATAATGAATATAGTAGGTGACTTATTTAAAAGCGAATGTATTCCTCTCATAAACCGAATTAATTTATTATATACTGGCGCTGTACTATCCAAATTAATACGCCGCAGGTGGATATCCCAGCAAGGTATCGATTTTCACTGGTGAACTAGTAATTATAAACCGTAGACACTCAAACAAAGCTTTCGACTACACACTTTTTATACATCAAAAAAACACTATGCAAATCAAGGACACTGTATCCAGCACATATACAGGTCTGATTTACAATGGTGATAGCTGTTAACTAGGCACTCAAACTCAGCAGCTTTCATCAATTTTTCATTCAAAGAAATACACCAGACATGCATAAGGCCACCAAATAATTGGTGCCAATAGATATCCATTATATATACTAATCATTGACACAATCGTTACAAGACATAACTTGTATAACTTCAGAAGACTTTCAACTATTGACTTTCTAATTGATATACCTATGTAGTATGTTATCGACCAAAGGTACTACTTACATCAAGTTATAGTAGTTGCTATAGTATTATATATAGTATAATAGATCTTATAATAATTTTTTAGATTTTTGGACATTTATAAAAAAAAATAAACTAAAATTAAAAATCGAAAATTTCTTTTACCTTTAAATAGCTCAAACATAGCCTATTCTCGCCAATCGAAGTATGTTTTTTTTGTGTAAATTCTGCCATGTTACATTTTGTTGTATTGTAATTCCTTATTATAGTAGTATTATATACATTAAAATAATTATCTATTATATAATGTTAGACGTCAGGAGGCGTACAATCGGTTTACTAACCTCTTGACAGCTATGCGACCGGAGCTATATATATGTGGAGAGTTTGTCTGATCCGTGACATGTACCGGTTACAATAAGGCACAGTGTGCTAACTTGTCAAATCAATTTATTTTTGGTGACCATATACGCGTATCTTGGCAATAACGATAAATACGAATAGTTATTATACCGCCGTATTATTGTTATAAACGTAACAATATCCAAAGTTGTGATGAGTTAAGACGATGAGTTAAAATTAGATGATTATAAATCATGAGCAATCAAGGAAGCACCAGCAGAATCAAAAAGAATAAATCGTGAGAAATGACCATCGGCGATAGTGAACGACGCCAGGCACACGAGGATTCTTCGAACGCAGCAGCGATCACCGACGACAAAAACAGCTGCCTTTAGGTCTTCCAGCGTTGTTGGGCATCTCTGTTGGTCTATAAATATGGGTACGAAACAAAAACTCGGTCGGTACATGAGCGGTTTTACAGGGGACAACAGCTACTATTACAAATTAAAGAAAAATTGATGAACGCAACAGAAAACAAACAAAGTGACAGACAACTCAGAATCAATAATTCGGAACAGAGTCAAAATATTATAGAAATTATTAAACTATGAGTAGAAAGGGATAATATAAAGACTTAGTGAACATTTTAAGTTTTTACGGATATTCATTTATGAATTATGACAAAATAAGTAATCAATTTTGTCAAAAACTGGTACCTAACTAAAAGATTACCATTTTTCTATTATTTTTAAACCTTATAAGTATATAAACCTTAGCTAATAAAAATGTAGACTGTATACATTTTTTTTAAAAAAATAAGTAGGTACTTATGGTTTGTAAATTTTCGTAATTTTGTAAAAAAATTAACATCATTAAGTATAAGAAAAATTATACACATTTGTATTTTTAATATTTTTTTAAAATATGATAACAAATGATGTGAGTATCTATTGCTTTATATTTTTAAGATTTATTTTGACTAAGCAAATAATTTTTTATCGATATTTATAGAAAAAAAAATTGAAAATTTTAAATACTTATCTATTTACAGTTATTCGATTTTATTATAATAAAATATAAAAAATTGATTGAAGAAATAGTTTTTTTACTGGTGAATATAAGATAAGTAATGTCTTATAAATTGTACGATACTCATTAAAAATTAATCTAACTTTTTGGTAGAATTTTTTTAGAGAAGTTGCAAAATTGATAAAGTACCGTGTACTAATTTTTTTTTTTGGATTTACGTTCAACTTTTTTTTTAAAATATTTATTAAAAAAAATTTATGGAGGACCTCGTATGTATTAAATTTCAATGTTTTTGACCGAGCAAACATTTTTTGTTAACATTGAAAGAAAACTAAAAATTCAAAAATTTCATTTGTTTATTAATAGCTAAAAAAATTCAAAATATTAAAAAAATGATAAAATAAACACTTTTATTCATTATTAAATTTGAAGACTTTATTTTGGATTTGGAATAGGTAGGTACTTGAATATTTTATATTTTATTTATCTGAACCCGATATTTGTACCTATATATTTATTATTAATATACATCTATATGACTATATGAGTTTATAGTTCCTATATCTATAAAGTTACTTTTACAATCGTAACATTTTGATAAGATTTTGGATTTAAAAAAAAAAACTTTAGCTGACCTATTGGAAATCAACCATCAAATAAACGTCCTAACTCAAATCAGCTCCGTCTTTTTACTATAGGAAATGGGTTTCAATATCTTATATAAAAAAAGCTTATTAAAATAATGTATAAGTAACTAAACATTTAAATTATTTATTAAAAAAAAAAAAATCGTTTGAGGTTTTCAAAATTCAATTTTGTCAAATTGTCACGTCGCGTTGTGTACACAATACAGTTGCTATAGGGTATGCTTTACAGCTTATGATTCATTTATTTGCAATGGTTATCCATCGTTGAGCAACGGACTTACAATAATTTGTCTTTCGTTCGACAATAATAATAATAATTATTTATTGTTATACCTACGCCGAAAAAGCTCGTACACGCATTGTCGTTGATTACAGGTATACAATAGACATAATATCTACACGGTTGAGTACAATATTGACTTTTTGCGGTTCGTTTCCGCGGACGATTTATCAACAGACGGTAGCGCGACGGACGATTTATCAAAAGTCAAAACGGGGAAAAAAAAGAAAAAGTAATTCTGTTTGATTATACCTAGTACTTCCATTGTAATTCATTGCTATAGTAATATAGTATATTATATAATATAGCCTGGCAGGGTATATTGATTTCTATCTCTCACTGTTTTTAGTTACCTATGAGTTAGACTTATGATGCAAGTATCACCGACAGGTAATAAATCAAACTTTTCCCCTTTCGGTTTATTTTTCTATTTTTGTAAATTTTTAGCGCAACGTTGTATGTATTAGTTTTACTGCTTTTACAATGATTTGTGTTTTTTTAGTTTTTTCTTATATTTTGTTATTGTAATAAAAACGCTTCGATCATAAACTTTGAGGGTGGTTTCCGGTAAAAAACTAAAAAATTAAATATAATTGATGCCTCGGTGGATTAATGGGAAAAATGAAAAAAGTATGGAAAAGGCATATTTATGCAAAACCGATTTTGTTTTTTATGGTACCTAATCCTAAAATGATTAATCATAGATACTTAACATTTTCACTGAGTAAATTCACTAGCATTTTCTAGGCATGATAACATTAGATACCTATTTAATATTTAGTTTATTTTTATAGATTCTGAACGGAGTGATTCTACAATGATGTGTTTTTTGAAGTGAAAACTTCTTTAGGCACGTTGGACACCCCGTATAAGAAAGCATTTGCGAGTGAGGAGAAAAGTATAATTTCGCGACACCGCCACCGCCATCGCGAGTAGATTATTATTATTATTATTATTATTTTGAGTGGGGATTTCAATATAAACTTTGCAGACGATAAAAATCTACCATAATTGGAATTTTTCAAAAATGAATTTGGTTTGAACATGTCAAATGATCGCAATCTTAACACAACAAGATACAAAACTACTATTGATGCGGTCTTTACAAGATATTTGAATAAATTCGAATCAAAATTGTTTGTATCATACTTTAGTTACCATAAACCGATTGTATCAGTTTTAGAAATTGGCGATGATGCTGGCAGTGATGATGGTGCAAGAGTTGGTGAAATGATGGATAGAAATTGATTTTTCTGAGTGTACTTTAACTCATTTTTGTAAAGCATTTGTAATAATTTTGACATGTAATTTTTTTTCTTTTATGTAAAATAACCGAAATAATTATGTATAGTATTTTATATTGATAAATAAAACAATTCGTGGTACATTATTTCCTAAGCATTACAAAATTTTTAAAAATGAAGTGAAATTGTTCTAGTATATATACACATATACACTCACACTTAAGTATAACAGTATATACCACTGCAGTATATATATACATGTACTCTCGGTGGCGGTGGCGGTGTCGCGATTTCATACTTTTTTCCACACCCGCAAATGTTTTTTTACGGGGTGCCCAACGTGCTTAAGAAGTTTTCACTTCTACCGGCAGTCCCCCGACTGGTTTTTATTTGTGTCTGTGTACAGCATAATTAGTCGAAAAAATGCTTCAATTTCAAACTTCGGTATTTACTGACGGCGGTGACAATAGTAATTAGAGTAATCAGTCGATTAAACAGTAAACGGTAACTGGCGAACAACTCGCTTTATCGTAAAAAAAAAAAAATTGAAAATATCGTTGAAATTTAAAATTCGAGCTACCACCGTAGCTGTTAGTTTGAAACAATATGTACACGAGAATTTTTACTTACCTAATGTACCTATATCGAGTACCGACCAATATGAATGTCGACGATGACGTATACGACATATGAAGGCGGTTAAAAGACCGGAGACACTATAGGATATTATAATATTATTGTTGTCGTAATAAGGTGGATAAACCGTATTATCATTGTCATATCATAACAGATATGAAGATCAACAATATTATAGAATATGTCAGGAGCTATCGGGGAATCTGTCAGACCACTTCCACGTGAACGTTGATGGCGCGATGGGAACGTGGCCATGGGTCGGACGCAGATTCGCGAGTCGTTGGAGACGGTCCGGTGCCCGTCACCGTCCTCGACCGTCGTATCAAGACCATATCGCCGCCGCCCTTTGAACTTTCCTCCGACGTTCGCGCCGTTCTTCTGGCGGCTGAACGATGGTCTTGACATCTCCGGCGTCTCGTCTTGGCGTCCCACCAGGATCCACGAAACGCCGTCTGTCTTACGACGCAGTTTCCCGTCTTTGAAAATAATTTTTTAAATTTGTAAAAGGGTTAATAATAACACGATGATGTGAACTACATGCAACGAAACAATAGACAGAGCAGTAAACCGTTGTTATTGAAACTATGGTAGTATAATTATTAGAAAATAATATTATATACTACCCAGCATTTAACGATAATATAGTGTAACGATAATGACCCTCAAACAATTTTAAATATTTGTTATTATTCGAAAAGTATAAGTCATAGATACTCGAAAATTTCATCAGATCTTTAGAATGGCATTTTCTTTGCATAATTTAATTTTCAAAATATTTTCGCTTAATTTTATTCCTATTTGTAGACATTTAAAGTATTCGTTTTTGTTTAGTTTTTTTTTTCTATGTATTGCAAAAAATTTTTGAGTGAGTCAAAATACTTAAATATTTAATACAAAGTTCCTCACAAGTTAGTCTTATCGTGATTCAAAAATTAGAAGAATACATAGGCACAATTTTTTTTTTTATTAGCATTTGAAGTTCAAATATTGACAAAAATTCGTCAAAATCATGAATATTTGAAAATTATTTTGTAGGTATAATTCATAAATTTTTTTAAATAAGTAGCTATGAGTTGAAAGTTTAATACAAGATTTTCCATAAGTTTAGTTTACAATAATTCTAAAAAAAACTTAATATTTGGTGTATTCAGGCCATTAAAACAAACCACCTTTTTTACCAACCACTGGAATTTATATCCTAGGCTGACAAATCATCTTCGTTCAGAATCGTTTTTCGTTTACAATGATACCTATCATTGGATTCAAATTTAACACTCCTATAATATAGGTATATAATAGTGATCCAAACGTCACCTAATGTATAGCAGAGCGGTACCCACTAACCCGCTTTTTTATGTATGATAAAATTTTAGTTTGTAAGTAAAAAATCTTGAAAAGTCAATACAAGATATTACTCATAAGTCATAGGTTTTACATACTGACACAGTAATTAAAAAATGCATTGTATGATTTTTGAAAGCTCACATTTTGAAAAAAATTGCCAAATTAATATAAATATATAAATTATTTTGTTATTGAAAATGTATTCGAATTTATATCAAAATATCTAAAACTTTAAAATTTGGAACAAGATTCTTCATACACTGTTTTAACAGTATTTCTAAAATTGACGCAATTTGTTTATTCACAAAATTTGTATTTTGACAACATTAGAAATCTTTGTGTACCTACGAAAAATGATTCCTAGAAGAATCGGTCTATTAGCCATAAGGTGATATAATCACCAAGTATATTTTACGATGAGTTTTTCTTTTACCTATAGCAATTATAAAGTAATTTACATTAGTTTTAGTGTTATACTAAGTTGAGATAATTTTTTCCAAAAATATTGCATTTAATATAATATTTTTATATATAATTTTTAGTGTAAATTATTTGACCCACCGAGTTTTCCGTACTCATACTATATTTATATAAACAATATGTCTCCGTTTTACAAATGTATAACACAATGACATAATATAAACCATTTCGCGCGAGCAAAGACCGTTCAAGCTGTAGTGCAAGTAAGCAACCAAATGTCACACTATAGAAAGAGAAGATTTCGGACTATGCAACATTGTTTTTATTTGTTCGATATCAGAACTAAAAAAAAAGTTATTCAAGTTTGAGAAACATAGAAGTAGGTAGTGAATTTTGAAACGATATAAGAATTTTTTTGTAGTAATATGTTTGTTAAGTCGTGTAACTTGAACGGCCCAACATTTTCACAGTCCGCCGAGGTTTACTCGGTAATTATTCGCCAATTCAATCCGGCAGTGGGGTTAATAGCCTACGACCTTATTACCTTAATTATGTGTTTTGAGACTTAGCCATGTAGGTCATAGGACAATCAGCAGTAAAATCGTTAAAATGTCAAGTTTAATAAAAAGCGGGCAAGTAGGTACTGCTCTGCTGTACATTAGGTGCCGTGTGGATCACTATATATTGTAGGACGGTTAAATTTGAATCCAATGATAATTATCATTGTATACGAAAAACGATTCTGA